>ML685797.1:1533301-1562428 GCA_007922175.1 Pelusios castaneus
GGTAATTGACCCCGCTCCGGGGAGAACGAGCCCATTTGGCTAACAAGGCCAGGCTGCAGGGCTGCTGCAGGGAACTAGCAGCCACTGCATTCTTGGTAAGTGTGTGTGAGGGAGCATGTGTGTCACACTCCCCACCCCAGTCTCACACTCTCCTCTGCAGGTACAGAGCCCCCACACCTAGGGCAGCTGAGGGCTGGGGCCAGGACCTCATCTGCCCCTGCAGGGGCTGAGGCATGGGGGAAATGCAAATGTGGGCATAGCCCCTGAGCTCCAGACACCCTTGGTATGCCACTGATCTGAGATGCAATACAAAATCTACTTCAATCGCCTCTTGGGCTATGAGTTCTAAGACCTCTTTGTGCCCACTCAATTCTGGGCTTCTTTGGGGGCTGGAGAGGCCACTTATGTAATTTAAATGTCCTTGTCTATATGACCCTTCTGGCCCCACCCTTGGCCCAGGACAATCCCTGCACCAGGGTTTGTGAGGAATCTAGGGAATACAGCTTTAAGATGTCTACCACAAAATCACTGGTCTAGCGAAGTCCTATTTTGGGAGTGCTGATGTACTGCTGCGGGAGAAGGAGCAGACACTCAGATTGAAAAAAATCAAGTTCTAAAGGAGATTTCCTGGTGGGAGAGTCAAAGTATAGGAAGAGTGCTTTAATCCCAGTTGAAGTTTAATTTCAGCTTTCACCCACATGAGCACCTTTGGTCTGGTTTTCTTCAAAACAATTATCAGCCATTCAGATCTTACTCATTTATGAACAGAAGAATCGCTCCTCTGGACAACTTTGATCCATCCATCCAGCGGTCTGCCTTCAGTAGTGGCCAATACCAAATAGTATGGAGTAAGGTATGAAATGCTATGATGGAAAGAAATTCCATCATGAGTCCACCTGCAAATAATTTTTAGTTTAGCAGGGAGGGAAGATATTTTTAAATATATGAATAGAAGAATGTTGATCTCAGAATATGAATCATGGCATTGGCTGCCCTGCAATATGAGCGGTAAGAGTAATTATTAGACAGATCAGCTCTATGCCTCTTAACTGAAATCCACAGTGGTGGATGCAATTGAAAATGTAAGGAATACAGCATATAGGCAGATTAAAATGTTTTAGGAATGTTTCTATATTCCTCTTGTGAGAAATAAGTGCCAGTGTTTATATCACAAGTTATTTGTAGTCCCAATGAGGGGATATGCAGACAGAGATGTATATTTCCTACGGGGAAATTCAAGAAATTTTACTCCTAGAGAACATTAGTGCCTCAAATTCTGTGAGGGTAGGCATATTATTTAATTTAGTTTGCTGCTATTCTGAATTTGTTTTAACATAAATAAATCATTAAATTAAAATCCCTTACTGTACTAACATGCAACTGAACACTAAAAAACAGAAATGTGCTCATGTTTGTTTAAACTGCTCTAATTATGTATATAGAATATACTTCCAAATTTAAAGGAAGACCATGTGATCCAGTGGACAAAGCAACATTGTAGGAGCCTGAAGGATTCTGTCCCAATTGCAGATGAATGATTTATTATGTGACAAAACACAAATCACTTGATTTTTTTTGTGCCTCACTAATCCTAATGAGAAAACGAATAAAAACTATGAACTGCTATTGAAAATTAGAAGCAGAATCTGACTTTTGTTTTCCTCGCAACATATTTTCTCTGTCCTTTTTAGTTCATCAGTAATGTTCTTCAGGAAGCCAAGAGGCAACCATTTAATATGCTTTGAGTGAAAATTCTATTTGTAGATTTTTTTGTATGCAAGTTAAACAAAGGCATTTGTAAATTAAAACAAAGATAAAGAATTAGGTTCATCCTCAGTGTAACTCCCTATTAAAAGTTATTTAGACTATCCCAGTGACAAATTTTGATATAAAAACTGAAATATTATTGAGGGTCATGCTATCAGGAGTTATGTTAGTGAAATGTAATATTAAATATCAATAAGAAAGGCATGTTTTTAGTGAAATATTCTAATGTGAGAGACTTCAACTTTCAAAGAAACAGAATCAGAAAGGACAAATGGTCTAATTTCTCATTAAACCATTAGATTTCTAAGGCTTATGCCTATTGCATATTTCTAAGATCCCCAATGCCTATTTCAATGAATAGAAATTTCTCCATTGATTACAAGTAGCATTATATTTGGTCCCTAAGGAAGAATTCTACCATCATTTATACTGTACAGATGCAACTCCTATTGACTTCGCTGAGAGCTTTATGTGGATTTCAGGGGAGAATCACTACTGATTTTCAGCAACATAATTAAAGCTGATATAAGAACCACTCTCTAACTTTAAGCAACTTAGGACATTAAAAGTAGCTTTGAAACACTGGAGGGAACATAGACATGTAAACTGGATTCAACAACCAGTTTCTGAGGGGAAAAAAATTAAAGTGGGAGGAGGGGAATGATCATGAAATGGTAGAGTTCATGATTCTAAGGAACAGTAGGAGAGAGAACTCCAAAGTAAAGATAATGGATTTCAAGAAGGCCTACTTTAGCAGACTCAGGGAGTTGGTATGAGGGATCCCATGGGGAGCATGTCTAAAAGGAAAAACAACTGAAGACAGTTGGCAATTTTTCAAAGAAACATTATTATTAAGGGCACAAGAGCAAACTATTCCAATGCTTAGGAAGGATAGGAAGAATGGCAAGAGACCACACTGGCTTAACGAGGAGATTTTTCAATAATCTAAAAATAAAGAAAGAGTCCTACAAAAAAGTGGAAACTAGGTCAAATTACAAACGATGACTATAAACAAATAACACAGTTGTGTAGGGGAAAAATCAGAAAGGTCAAGACACAAACTGAGATCAAACTAGCTGAAGGTATAACAGGTAACAACCCCCCCCATTTTTTAAATAATTAGAAACAAAAGGAAGACCAAGGACAGCATAGAACTTTTACTCAACAAAGAGGGAAAAACAATAACACAAAATGTAGAAATGGCAGAGGAACTAAATGATTTCTTTCCCTGTGGCTGGAGCTCCTCTGCCATGTGGGAGCCAGCAATCCATCTCCCTAGCCATGGGTCTCCCTTCCCCCAAGCCCCAGCTCCCTTCTCCCCAGCCTATCCCCTGGCATGGAGGCTGACTTAGGGCATTAGGTCGACTTAGGGCGTTCACACTAGCTTCACTTGAGTTAAGAAGTTGGCTTAAGAGTTAAGTCGACCTTCAGAGGTGGTGTTATTAAGTCGACTTAAGCTGTTATTAAGTCAATTTAAGGAAGCGCTGAAGTTGACATAATAAAAGCCCAGTGTAGATGCTGGTTTGTGTAGGCTGACTAGTCGACCTAAGTTGCCAGTGTAGACGCACCCTAGGAAAAAAGTCTTAACTGTGAAGATGATTAACCAATGGAATAAGTTGCCTAGGCAGGTTGTGGAATCTTCATCATTGGAATTTTTTAAGATCAGGTTAGACAAGCACCTGCCAGGGATGGTTTAAGAGGGTATTTGGTCCTGACATAAGTGCAGGGGACTGGACTCGATGACCTCTCATGGTCTCTTCCAGTTTCTATGATTCTAAATTATGAAGATATACTCTAAAATGCCATTGTAATTTGAATAAATCATTTCTCAAATAGTGAAATAGATAAATCCAAAAAGGAGGAGGAAAGGAAAAATTATTTGAAACTTATGAGCAAGTATAAAATAAAACAGCCTTTAGGAAACTATAAAGAAATGTGTGTATTAACAAAGAGGATAAATACAGGGAGTTGCTTTTACATACCTGTAGCTTGGGTTATGAAAAACAAATCTAATGGTTTTTCAATAGTATAAAAATAAAGGGTTAAATAAGGACCTCACAGAAATTTTAGGATGGGGACTAGGAAATGAATTGACAGAGGATGTCAAAATTGCTAAACTGAATAATAGGCCAATATACAAAAGTGCAAACTATATTTATCAATATAATACCTGTTAAACATAAAGAAAAAAAATTGCTGTCATATGTGAGGCATCTAAATTTGCAGCTAAGTTAGTTTCAAACTGTCTTTAACTATCTGAAACCATAATTTGCACCTAGGAAAGTCTAAATTCTGTATAGTTCTGTAGATAAGTTAGATTTTCAATTGACTGCTTCATTCTCTCATTTGCAGCAGAGAAAGACTATAATATTGGCCGAAAAGAAAATGTTTATTACATGGTCCTGACTGAAATGTTAATATACCAGTATTGCCTTCTCTCCTGATTGTATCGCAAATCTTGTGACATCTATTGATTTCTTTGAAGTCCCACCACTTGAAGTCATGTTGTTTTGTGAGAAGCTAGGCTTTCATTGGGGTTTTCTTATTTGTTTTTGTTTTGTTTCTTTTTTAAGATTTTAACCCTCATGGTAGTTGAGAATAACTTGAAAATTGACCCAATATAACAGAGGTTCAGAAACCAGAAAAAGAATCCACTCCTCCCCCACCCCACCCCTGCTTTTTTTTTTTTTTTTTTAAGTTTCATGATTTGAGGCCTGATGAGATTTTTGAATGCCTGGAATTGGCACTACTGATATACATACCACAAAGAATACTTGCATGTAATGTTACCTTTAAATGAATAATGATAAAAATGGATCATTATGGCCAGGAATTAGTGTAAGGATGAAAAATAAAATTCTTAAAAATGCTATATATAAAATGGAAATGGTATAGAGGGAGATAACTTGGTCAATAAGGACAGACAGGGAAAAGAGATCAATTGTGGCACTATATATCAAAAATATACATTTGTTCTGAGATCCAGAGAGAGATGAGAGGCAGGCCATTTGAAAGTTCTGTGGTGAAGAAAAGAGGGGGGGAATAGGAAAATGTTGAAGTCCAATAAATTCTTGAAATATATTAAGGGCAACTTCTTGTTTCAGAAAGTGGAGGAAGAAGCCAGGGGGTATAGGCCATTTAAGACTTGATTCTGACCAACAGGGAGAATCTAAAGGTGGAAGGCAATTTGGGTGAAAGTAATTCTTAAATGATAAATTTCATGATGTTAAGGAAAGGAAAGAGACTAGCAGAATAAGGATAATGGACTCAAAAAATGTTACTAGTTCCCTGAGTTTTAGATTTTCTTCCCATGGAACCTTACCTAAACTATAAAGGAGTTCATGAAAGTTGGCAGTTCCTCAAGTAGATAACATTAAAATCACAACTTAAAACTATCCCAATGTGCCGGAAAGATAGGAAGAATAGTAAGAGGCCTCTTAAATGATCTGACAATCAAAGAGGAATCTTAAAAACATAGATGAAGTGCCAAAGAAAAGCACAAGCATTAGGGACAAAGTCAAAAATACTAAGGCAGGAATTGGCTTACACCTAGTAAGGGACATAGCAAGGCTATAAGAAGAGATTCTTTAAATATGTTAGAAGCAAAAGAAAGATGAAAGAGGGGCCCATTATGAGAGCTAATAATTGGTGACATCAAGAATACTGAGGTGCTTAATGTCCATTTGGCTTTAGTCTTCCTTAAAAAGGGTTTATCATGACCAGTTACTCAACATAATTCATATTAACAATGAGGAAAATATGCAAACCAAAATAGGGAAAGAACAGGTTAAAGAATATTTAGAAAAGTTAGATGCATTCAAGTCATCGTGACTTAATGAAATTCATCCTAGAATAAAAGGAACTAGCTGATGCAATCTTGGAACTGCTGGCAATCACCTTCAAGAGGAAGAAAGTCAAATGTAGATCTATAAAAAGGGGAACAAAAGAAGATCCAGGGAATTATAGGCTACTCAGCCTAATTTTGTTACCTGGAAAGATACTGGAACAAATTATTAAACAATCAATTTGTAAGTACCTAGAGGATAATATGGTTACAAAGCCGTCATGAATTTGTCAAGAATAAATCATGCCAAACTAACTTAATTTCTTTTTTTGTTGGAATTGCTGGCCCAAGCAGTGAAGTGACAGAATTTGAGTTTTTAAATAAGATGTCAAACTGTCTGACAGTGACTCAAGAGTGTGAGTATTAACCTCAAGGCAGACTATTAAAACTTAGATCACAAGCCCCGAATTGGCTGAGAGGTCTATACTTAGATTTCACCAGCTGGATATTAAGTGTAAATTTCTCAAGCACTATGGCTATGTCTACACATGGCCAAATAAGTCGACTTAGCATGTCCACACTATAAAATTAGGTCGACTTAAAGTAGACCTTGCCAGATCGACTTAGAGCATCCACACTGGATGCCTAAGTTGACTTGTAGGGGTTAGGTGGACCTGGGACTGGTCCACGGAGGCAGGGGGGCACCCATTGCCAAGTGTCAGGGGGCTCAGCATTTGCCCCATTGTGCCTGGGTACAATGGGGGCTGAGCAGGACAGGGACACTGGCAGGGCATAGGAGCGGGGTGGGCAGGGCTGTGTCCTGCCCTGTGGGGGGGCACGCCAGGCTCTGGCTGTGCCAGCCACCCTGGCAGGGAGGGCAGTGGGGCAGCCCTGGAGCCCTTTAAGTAGACTTTAAGACAACTTAGGGCTAATCTGCGTACACATTGGCTAAGTCGACTTTATAAAGTCAACTTAGCCAGTAAAGTCGACTTTAAATGAGGTTTCATAAAGTCAACTTTAAATTTCCTTAAGTCGATTTAAGCATCAGCTTAAGTCGACTTAAGGAAATTGTAGTGTAGACCCAGATTAATTAAGTCGACTTAAGCAAGCTTAAGTCAACTTAATTTGTAAGTGTAGATGCACCCTATGACAGTCTCAGATGGAGTCACAAATAGTCTCTTTGGGTACGTCAATCTATCTTTCTTCTCAGATAAGGTTACCGTTGTCATAGGTGGTTTCCTTCACCAAAGGTCCCAGGTTACTCCTAGTCCAAAAGGACAAGTCACTTTTCCCAGTCCACCTTAGATCTCTCACCAAAGCTAGTGTTTGTAGTTGATTATAGGTACTGGCTATCTAAAGATTTATTAACTAGGAAGAGAAATTAATTCTTATTTACAAGGTTAAAATAGGTAAACAAATGCATACATACAAATGTTCCTATCTTAAATTTCAAAAATAATGGAAGCTTGTATAATAATAAGCAAGCTCTATGGCTATGTCTACACTCACAAGTTAGTTTGAATTAAGGAAGCTTAATTCGAACTAACTAAAGCCATGGCTACACTAAGCTTTAATTAGTTCGAATTAAGGGCTTCCTTAATTCGAACTAATAAACTCGAATAGGGTATTCTAAGTAAGGGTTAATTCAAACTAGTTAGTTCGAATTAACCAATGTGGCCATGTTAGTTCGAACTAATTGCTTAGTTCAAACTAACCGGCCCATAGAATTCAATGCAAATCGCTAATTCGAACTAAGCAAGTTCCATGAATGGCACTTGCTTATTTTGAACTAAATTTTTCTAGTTCGAATTATGTTAATTCGAACTAACTAAAATTAGTTCAAATTAGATAGTTCGAATGAACTAATTCAAACTAATTTTAGTAAGTGTAGACATAGCCTATGTGTCCTTTTGAGCTAGCCCACGCTAACCACTGTGGATTTTTGCTTATACTTAGTAATGTTTGCTCTCAGAGTCCAACCAACATAAAAGATACAGTTTCTCCTGTAACTATTATGTGCCTAGGGTAGCCAACCTGAAAAAGCCAAGGTCAATGCAGTCTGCAAAAAGAAGAGCAAATTCTCTTAAAACTGGTGGCTCACGACTGAAATTAGATACACCAACTAGTCTCAAGTAATGATCCAGATTTCCCACACTAGTTATCAAGAAGTTAAAACAAGATATTACACTGCCCCCTTTATTGTATTTCAGTCGCTGCCTCCCAATCAGCATCTAGGTCCAGTAAAGAGATAAGATAGTTTAAGATTTTGTTCACTTTACCAAAATGTTCTCCTGCTCCCCAAGGGGTCAGACTGTAGGCCTCACTAGGTCACAAATAAAATATAGAACTTAAATCTGAGCAAGTATGTAACCCCTTTGCAACCCTGGAAGGAACATTCCACTAACAATCATTATGTTAACTAAAGAGACATCCTGTGACCCTGAGCAATGTAACACACTGAGATACCAAACGCCCACAGACAATGTTACAGTGTTAATGGTAAGAAACAAAGAAAGAAACTGAATGAGAATGTAGTTCCAAAGGGGTAGCCGTGTTAGTCTATTGCAGAAAAACAACAGAGTCCTGTGGCACTTTTAAAGACTAACAGATTTATTTATTACATGAGCTTTCGTGGGAGAAAATCCCACTTTGTCAGATGCTTTGAAGATGGGAAACTTACAGAATGGGAGGAAATTAAATGCAGGGGAGTGTATGACATAGGATCAGATCAGGCTGTAACAGCAAATCAAAAGAGATGTTGAGGTTCAAACACTGGGGAACAGCACACAGAGGAAAGTGAGGTCAAATCACCTGTTGTAATGAGAGAAAAATCCATAGTCCCTGTTTAACCCCAAGGCAACTGTGTCAAATTTGCATATAAATTCCATTTCTGCAGTTTCTTTTTGAAGCTGTGATTTGTTATTCATCTGTTTCAACACAACTATTAGCAAGTCACTGGCAGGGTAGGAATGCTTTCTCAACACTCCTACCCTGCTGACGCTGAGTGGGGCCAGATTATTGAAGGGGGGTTAGGGGCTTGAGCCTAGGGCCCCCTTTTTGGCTGGGGCCAGAGGCTTAAATCCCTAAAGCCCCTGCGATAATCCAGCCCTGGTGGTCAGTAATGGCCTAGAGCTCACAGGTGCCTACAGACTCTCGTTTACCTCCCACTGTGCTGGAGATGGTGGAGGAAGGGGGAGAAGAGACACTGTTTTTGCTAGCGTCTCATGCTCCACTGGCTGCCTGGCTAACTGCTATCCCTCTGCCAATCAGTCTTTCGAGGTTTCATCCAGCTGATTCCAGCTCTTAATGATTTCAACTCTTGTTAGAGAAACCTCACTACTGAAGTAGATAGGATTACTCTCCCAGCACTTAACAAAACAAAAGACTACAAAAGAAATGATAATTAGCTGTATCGTTGAATGGTAGGAGGGACAGGGGAAGGTCAACCTCTACCCACGGCTTTTAGGCAGAACCCACACTTTCAGACAGGAATACCTCTTCCCACTCTCTTCTACCTTCATGATGCTCTGTTATCTGATTGCTTGATTGCTCAGTTCTGTTCAGATAAGCATGACCCTTTCATCATGACTGGTTTTGCACAGTTCTCCTGGCATTTGCTTGTAAAATAAGGGGGCAACATTTCATTACCCCTGCAATTAACACTACAAGTGATTTGTAACCCAATACCAGCCAAAATGATCATTTGGGCAAAGCAGTCCCATCATGCCAAGCACTTAGGTGTGCCCATACAACCACAGTACCTTCCCTCCCAGAAATCTGAAACAAAAAATTGAAATTGAGTAATTATGCAAAACACATGTAATCAAAACCTATTAAAATCACTCCTATAGGGCCCCCCTAGATATGGCCTCCCAATTTGACTGTGAACCACTGAAAACTAGTCTTTGAGTAGAGTCATTCAATCAGTTGTGCCCCTCCTTATAATAATTTCACCTAAACCACATATGCCTTGTTTCTTTGAGAATGTCATATGGGACTGTGTCAAAAACCTGATGTGATACTGGCAGGCTAAGTTCCAGTCCATGCCAAGGCCCCTAGGTATCACCTGAACACTGACAATATATAGTAGCAACCAGTCTAGCTTACCTGTGTGTTGGTATTTTTATAATAGGTAATGGAATGAAGAATGTAGTGTTTGTACTTATGAAATACTTCTAAGTTTCTGCATGCATTAATCTCATTTACAATATCTGTATCCCATATTATAAGGTAATGAAGTGTTTGTTCTGTAACTGTAAATCATCAGACAGGAGAGATGTGTTAATGAATGTGAATATTAATTTCCAATAGGTGATGTTATCTCCTGCCCGACAAAGTAGGCTCATCAACACCAGAGAGACCATTGTGTCTTTGTTGTGTTTCACCTTCCATGCCCATCCCCCACTCTATCTCCCCAGTGAAGTAACATGTAGGTAAATTCCTCCCAACAACTTAATTTGCAATTCGAAGGGGTAAGAAATAAAAATTTCTAACAAGGAACAGTGACACTGGTATCTGAATGACCATTTACAATATTATTGCAGTTTTGCCATATTGATATTAATAATTTAGATAAGATCTATCATGACAGATATCATTGGCAAGGAGCTAAATATTGTTTATGATTATGTGTATGATTCATCTTTGTAATGCAAGTTAAGTGTGTGATGTATCTGTGTCCAAAAACTTGTGCAATGCTATTGGGTGACACCTACAACAGATTAGCCTCAGCACTGTTCAGCCAGACTGTGGCCAATCAAGGGCCATCAACTATACAATGATCCCAGAAAGAGAAGCAAGGGAATAGGTCTATGATTCATGAGGACATGTAGGGACATGCCAGTGGAAAGGAACTCTTAGGGTGTGTGTACACTGGCAACTTAGGCTATGTACACACGATCAGATTAAAGCGCAACAAGGCAATAGCGCTATAAAACTCACGTGACCTTTATTGCGGGACAACGCGTACACACGTTGCTCCCTGCAACGCAACAAAATTACATGCATTATCGCGGTTGAGCGCAATGACTTCTGGGCACCTATCCCATCATTCCATTTTCCCCTAAATCGGCGCTATGAATCATGGGATGAAGGAAAGGAACGCAAAGCGCCATGGGTAAAGTGTCAGTTTCCCATGGTGCTTTGTGTTCCCCTAGCGTCTTCGTCGTTTCCAATAGCAACTCGCGCCTATTTTCAACATTGCAGTGACGCACCGCACCACTTGCAATCAATCACAACAGCGACAGCATGGATCCTGCTCTGATCTCCACTGTCGCCTTCAGCATTCTGAATACATCTCGGCTGGTTGCTCAGTACGCAATGAGCTCCGAGTCAGATGAGGACACCGAGGAGCAGGGGCTGATCGATGCCATGCAGAGCAACAGCACTGCATTGCTCAGCTACTTCACCGATCACCTGCACACGGTGCAACGCCGTTTCTGGTCGAGAGAGACGAGCACCGAGTGGTGGGATCGCATTGTTATGCAGCTGTGGGATGACGAGCAGTGGGTACAGAACTTTCGAATGCGGAAAGCAACCTTTTTTGGAACTGTGCTCAGAGTTGGCCCCTGCCCTGCGACGTAAAGACACCAACATGAGGTCAGCCCTAAGCGTGGAGAAGCGTGTTGCGATTGCTGTATGGAAGATGGCGACTCCCAACTGCTATTGGTCCGTTGCAAACCAGTTTGGAGTCGGGAGGACCACCGTCGGATTAGCCCTCTCACAAGTGTGCCAAGCCATCAATCGCATCCTGCTATGGAGGACGGTGACATTGGGCAATGTTCGTGAGATTGTGGACGGCTTTGCTGCCATGGGATTACTTAACTGCGGGGGAGCAATAGATGGCACACACATCCCTATTTTGGCTCCAGACCATCTCACGACCGAGTACATAAACAGGAAGGGCTACTTCTCCATGGTGCTGCAAGCGCTCGTGGATCACAAGGGTCGTTTCACGGACATCAATGCTGGGTGGTCAGGAAAGGTGCATGATGCCCGCATTTTCAGGAACCCTGGTCTGTACCGGAAGCTGCAAGGGGGCACCTTTTTCCCTGATCAAAAAATAACAGTGGGGGATGTGGAGATGCCCATAGTCATCCTCGGAGACCCAGCATACCCACTGATGCCATGGCTCATGAAACCCTACACCGGGAACCTTGATCGCAGCAAGGAGTGGTTCAATTACCGATTGAGCCGCTGCAGAATGACTGTGGAGTGTGCCTTCGGCCGTTTAAAAGGGCGCTGGCGCTGTTTGTATGGGAGGCTGGACTTGGCGGAGGACCAGATCCCTGCCGTGATTGCGTCATGTTGTGTCCTCCATAACATTTGTGAAAGTAGGGGAGAAAAGTTTTCCCCTACGTGGGCTACGGAGGCACAGCGCCTCGAGGAAGCATTCGAGCAGCCAGCCACTAGGAGTATTAGGGTGGCACAAGGAGAAGCTGCTCGCATAAGGGAGGCACTCAGGGAGCATTTCAATGATGCCCTTCCCTAGTTAAGTTCCATGACGCATGAGGTGCACCTTAGGATCATTTCAACAATGTGTATAAATAAATGCATTCTTCAAAGTATTTGTTACTGTTTTTATTAAAACCTAAAAGGTGGGGGTGGGGTTACAGGTTGGTGTAGCTCCGGGTCTCATAAAAGTAGCTGGTGGGGGGACTGGATGTTGTCCTGTACCGGGGGGAAGGGTGGCCTTCAAAGAAATGCTTTGAGGGACTGCGGAGAGTGGGAGGCAGACACGGCTGAACTGTCTGGAGTGGAGCCCGGACATTTATCGCCTGGGATTGCAAAGCAATCATACTCTTGAGCAGTTCTGTTTGCTCCTTCATGACGCTTATCAGTTCGTCCCTGTGTTTCTGCCTCCTCTGCTGGGATTCCTCTCTCCAGGCTCTATTCTCCCTTGAGGATTCCTGTGTTGCTTTCAGCAGCTCGTGAAACATATCCTCCCTGTTTCTTCGAGCACGCCGCCGAATGTTTCTCATTCGGTCAGCTGGGGTAGACACCAGCCTTGTGAAGCTCAGTTCTAATATAAAAATAACAATAAAGACATTGTTAACACATAGCATAGATAACCAATGTAACCTTCCAGTAGCACATTCCACTGGAAGGTACAGGGCAGTCAACACACTACGCTTCGCTGAAGCAGACAAGGTACGTTCTAATAGTCGGCTTACCGGGGGCTAAGAATCTTCAGAGGGCACACAGATGGAACCAGATATCTTTCTCCTCAGAGTGCCCCTGCCATCTCGAATACATCTCCTACATGCCGCCGGTAGCAAGCCAGGACCATATGCTGCTGCACTGTGTGCTGCCATGGTTCCCAGGGCTGTGCTTTGCAGCTGGAGAGGCAGAGTGTCCGTCTTTGGGAGCGCAGACACAAACGCTCTCCCATCTAACCTGAGTATTAGGCTCTGGAGGTACATCGAGGAAACCTTTTCTGACCTAAATGCAGATGATTATTTTACAATCACTGCTTGTATTGATGCCCTTCTAATGAATGCAGAGTAAATAGCGTGCACAGCGGGGACCCGCAAGCACCCCCACCCCAGACAATGATATTTTAGCAGGAGCAGAGCTGAACGAAGGAGAAACTTACCTGAACCCCCCTCTGCTGCCTCAGAGAACACGCTGCAGTTCAAGCCTTGGGTGGATGTCTCAGCGGGGCTGCTGAAGAGCTCCTGGCTACACGCGGTTGCGCTTTCCTCCGTATCATCCTCCATCTCCTCCTCCTCCTCCTCAACAACGTCCTCATCCTGCTCGGCTCTGGCAATCACCGGATGAGGGGGGGCTGAAGTGTCCACGGGACTCTTGGCAGTGGTTGTTGGGCTCCCACTGAGGATGGCTTCTATTTCCTTATAGTACCTGCATGTAGCAGGCGCTGATCCGGAACGGCGGTTTCCCTCCTTCGCTCGGTGATAGGTTATTCTGAGCTCCTTCACCTTTGATCTGCACTGCACTGTGTCTCTATCATGCCCTCTCTCTGACATGGCCCGAGAAATTATGCCAAATGTGTCATAATTCCTCCTGCTGCCACGTAGCTGCGCCTGCACAGCGGACTCTCCCCAGATGCTGATCAGGTCCAGCACCTCTGCCGTGCTCCAAAGGGGTGCGTGTCTTCCACGGCGGGCCGCCATTGCTAATGATGATCGGAGCCCAAACACACTCCACGAGGAAGAGAGCAGGAAGTGAAACAGACTAGAAATTTGAAAATCCCGGAAATAAGTTCAGGGCAGGGCGGGGACAGTTTCGTCACGGCCACAGAGCGGGTGGGGGGAAGACCAGAGAGGACGACTTTGGAATGCTGGGACACTTCCGGAGGCCAGTCAATGCGCGGTAAGCATACACACGAGCGCAAAAGCGCAACAGCTGTTCCGCATTAGCTGTTACCACCCTCGTCGAGGTGGTTTTTGTATTGCGCTACAGCCCTGTTAACGCGCTACAGCCCTGTTGCACGTGTGTACGCCGTTGTTGCTATCGCGCGGTAATGAGTTTTAATGCGCGATAAAATGCTCATGTGTACAAGGCCTTAGGTTGACTTAAGGACGCTTAAGTCGACCTAGAGAAAACCGTGTCCACACTGGGCTTTTATTAAATCAATTTAAGTGCTTCTTTAAGTCAACTTAATAACAGCTTAAGTTAACCTCAAAACACCACCTCTGAAGGTCTACTTAAGGTTTAAGTCTACTTCTTAAGTTGACTTAAGCCAGTGTGGACGCCCTAAATTGACCTAACATCCGAGGTTGACCAAATTGGCCTCCAGGCCGGGGGATGGGCTGGGGAGAAGGAAGCCCGGCTCGGGGGAGATGGCCTTGGGGCTCCAGCTGCGTGGAGTTGCCGGCTCCCCGCACGACTGGAGCCCGAGGGCCGCGGGGGTTTCTCCACAGCTGGAACCCCAGAGCCGTGGGAGTTCTCCATGGCTGGGGCTCCTTTGCCACACAGGGGGTTGGCAACCCCACATGGCTGGAGCCCCAGGGCCACAGGGATTTCCCTGCTGCTGGAGCCCCGGCCGGGGCCATGGGGGAATCCCCCGCCTCTGGAGCCCCGGGGCAGAGGGGGCTTTCCTTGCACCTGAAGCCCCAGTGCCGTGGAGGTTTCCCTGCAGCTGGGGCTCCTCTGTAGTGGGGGAGGCTGCGGCTCTCCTCCATCCACCTCGCACCTGCTAGTGTGGACGCAGGCAGCCGACTTAAGCTTCTAGTGTAGACGCTTCAAGTCGACTTAAGTCAACCTTGTTAAGTTGACTTAACAGAGTCGACTTAGTTTAACTAGTGTAGACATAGCCTTAGAGCTTTTCCCTGCCCATGTGGTATGAGCTTGTGTTTGAAACAAACACAGAATGTGTAAGTTACATGGCAGAAACTGTTAAATGCAGCTTCACCAGCTTCATTTTGTCTTCATTCCAGATTCTTACATCTGGATCAATTATTCTATATCTGAAGCTGTGAAACAAAGGACTGAGATCTATCCAGGTATGGATGTACTTCAGACAAACTTTACAAGTCTGCAAACTCCAACACAGCAAAGAACCTGATATATATGGACTTTGAAGTCCTTTGTATGTATGATTCTTCGATCATTTGTCATCTCATTTCTTGGTATTTTTCCCCCTTTTAAAATAAACTTTTAGTTTTAATTACTGGTGTTTTGGGTAAGGTCCAAACCCATACTGATCTGGTAATGTGTCTTGTTATCAGAATATTAAGTTTTGGAAAATAAACTGTGAGATCTTATGTGGGGGATATGCCACATTTATTGTAAATACAAAGAACTTTACCAAAAAGAAAAGAGACAGTTGCTTAATTACCTACTGCAGTGTCCTTATTCACACTCACACACACATACATACAGTTCTGTAAGAGGGAGATTGTTACCAGCCTCAACATTGCTTGAGTCAGACTACTGGCCAGACAGCTGAACTCGAGGATGGAGCAGGGGTCCAGTCGGTCACGACACGATGCTCCTTGGAGTTGGCAGAACGAACCCAAAATCCCAAATTGTCTTCACCCTTTTTATAGGGCCAAACCACAAAGTCAATCAATGTGTCATGTCATTCCAACCTTTCATGTTATTATACAACTTTTACAAAATAATGAACATGACGTCTTTCTTGTCTGACTGCTGTTGCAAACTTTATCATGTTGGTGTATTAATGTCCTTACAGGTGTCATCTCCTGATAGCATTATTTCTTTCACACATTCTTTGGCCATCTGGATCCTCCTTATCACAGGTCCAGTACTTCTCACCTCTATGAACCATTCGTGCATACCATTCCAATCACTCTTCTCAATGACCCTTTCTAAAACTCAAAACTGTCAATCTATCACTACTTTACTTCTTAAAACGAAAACTTAATCACAGCAAACTTCTGCGGGAGTGTTTCATAATCATAATAAAGCATCTTGTTACAGTCTTTGGCCTCTGTGTCTCTGTTTGAATCGTCTTACCACATCACAGACCAAATCAAGTCACCTATTCCCAAAGGATCATTCACCTGCTCATCCACCAATGTGATTTATGCCATCATGTGTCAGAAATGCCCCTCTGCCTTATATATTGGACAAACTGGCCAGCTGGCCCACCCCTGGAGGTGGAGTGGGGTGGGCCAACCCCTGTTTGCGTTGCTTGGACGACAGGGCTGGAGGGGCTCATGGCATGGCCTTTCAGTGTGCCAGGGGACTGGGAGATTGTGTGGCCTCCCAGTGTGCCAGTAGGGCCCCCCAGTGTGCTGGGGGTGGGGTGGGGATGCTGGTGCATGGTGCATGGTGCAGTGCCAGGCTATGGGCTAGCAGGCCCTCCCCACCCCCCCAGCACATTGGTCAGAGTGGGGCCAGCATGACAGCACCCTCTGGTCCCAGCCCCACCCCCCCCAAGCTGGAGACGCCACAATTGGGGGGGGGCAGTTAATCCAGCCCTGCTGACCACGAACAACAATCATGAATGGGGGGTGTGAGAAAGGAAGAAGGGAGATGCAAAGAACATTACCCCACATACTCTTGGATGGGGAGCGGGGTTGTTCATGGGGTTTTGTGTTTATGGATCCTGTTTGCACTATTTCCCCAAACCACTGCTGAGTTACTTCTTTCTTTTTATTTAGAGGCTTTTATTTCTACACTCAGACTCTGGGTTTGTGAGAGAAGTATTGCTGGTTGAAGGTTCCCATTGGTTGGTATGTAATTTCCCAGGTGATTGGATGGGGGCTCTGTGTTGTATTCTTAAAGGAACCCCTCTATATTGAGCACAGCCCTTGTTGCTGCTGACTCTGATTGGCAGAAGGGTAACTCCTGCAAATTGATATCTTATTATTTATATTTGCCAAAACTCATACTGTTTCAGTATGTAAGCTCCCCATCTTCAAAGTGTCTGACGAAGTGGGATTTTCTCCCACAAAAGCTCATGCGATAAATAAATTTCTTTAAAAGTGCCATAGGACTCCTTGTTTGTTATACTGTATCAGTAGTTGCTTTCATATGGTAGGAAACATAATATCACATTCAATACAGGATTACAATTCACTTACCTGAGGTAGGTAGATATTAATGTTTTTCTCCTACAGTCTCAAAGAATAGTATTAGAGATACCAGGTAGGTGAAACGTTCCCAAGGGGTAGTTGTGTTAGTACAGTTCAACAAAACAAACAAGGACTCCTGTGGCACTTTTAATGAATAACATATTTATTTATTGCATGAGCTTTCGTGGGAGAAAATCAAAATTGAACCAACTTCTGTTAGTGAGAAACAAGCTTTTGAGCAACTGAGCTCTTCTTCAGGTCTGGGAAAGGTAATCAGTGTCACAGCTAAATACAAGGTGACACAGATTGTTTAGCATAAGTAGTTAATGGATTCTAAAAGACCATTCAAAGTGAAATGACCCATTAACACCCTTGCAATCATAGGGCAAAAGAGTGTTGTAATAATCCATAAAGTTAATGTCTTTATTAAGAACATGATTTTATCATCTAGCAAAGCTATGAATTTTAGTTCCCAGATTCGTTTTGAAGATATTGTGAGGTATTTGAGAACAAGGACCACGAGGTTATGGAGGGATTATTTTGTGAAGTGTTCACCTGGAGTTGATATGGTATTTTGGTCTATTATATTTTTATACAAGCTCATTTGGGACCATAATGATTGTTTGATTTCCCTTGCATAGCTGTTGCATTTAGTACACTGTATGAGTACACATGTTATGACAGATCAGGATCTTGACAGACACTAGATTTACAGTTTATTGCAATAATCTTTAACCCACTCCACTTCCCCTCCTTTTTGTCTTGTGACTGCAGAGGTATTCATGTACCACTTCACCATGAATGTTCTCTTAGAATGTGGCAATTACTTACACTAAACATTCTGTTCCACTTTGTCTTTAGGTGTGACTAATGCAGCTATGCCAATGTAATCTCTCCATTGTAGCTGCTCTAGTCAGGCAGAAGAGAGTTCACCCATGAATTTTGTAAATCTATCCCCAATGAGTTGTGGTAGCTATGTTGGCAGGGAAGCATTGCCTCCACCAAACACTGTTGACACCGACTTTTAGGTTATCGTAATTTGGGGGGAGGCTTATTCACACTTCTGAGCAACATAATCAACACAAGTGGTAGTGCAGACATAGCCTGAATATCTTGCCTAGACCTGAAGAATAACTCTGTATAGCTCTAAAGTTTGTGTCTTTGACTGATAGATGTTGGTCCAATAAAAGATATTATTTCACTCACCTTGTTTCTCTACTATCATGGGCTCAACATGGCTACAAGAACACTGCACAAAGAGTAGTGTAGCAGCTGAGTTGTGCTTTTAAACTTTTATATCCGGTAGCGCCTTTTAGCCTGAGGTTTTACTGGATCAGTAACTGGCCAATACATCCTATCACTTGAATTATAGATTAGTTATATTAATGCTCTGCTTAAAGTAAACATGCTTTTGAAAGAGCAGAAACCAATAACTGACTTGATGCATAGAGCCCTGTGCAGATACAAAAATGTGGATCCGCAACCAATCCATATATGACACATGCAAGCAAGTATCTGATCTGCAATCCTCATCTCCATGTTTTGTGGGTATCCGCAACTGCCCCGCCCCCGCCTTGCAGCAGCTCCGCTTGGCTCCTCACGTCATTACACTGTGCTTCTGTTTTGTGTTCCTGCCTGTCTGTGGTCTGTAATGTAACAACTTAAAAGCAGGGGCTTAGTAAATGTGCACACACTGTTTTTATTTTAAACAACATTACAGAGAGTCCTAAGGATACTGGTGCAACCTTTGTGTTTTCTTCTGGGGCAGCTGCCTGTCAGTTCCTGCATTGTTAGAGAGCAGCAGCTGCCTCACAGAGAGCCCAAGGAAGGGGGCAGGGAGGGCAGCCCTAGCCAGCAGCTCCCAATACTGTTTGTTCAGAGCCCTGGTGGCCCTGATCATCTGGTTATTCCACCTACTAGAGCAAAGATCAGGTCACTCAACTGTTCAGCATGGGCAAGGTAATTCATTCAGCTGAGAGATCAGATTGGGAGGCTGGCAGCCAGAGAAGGGGGGAAGCAGCAGCCCATCATCAGCTGATGTGCATGGGCTCTGGCAAGCTAGGTTCAGGGAGCCCGAGAAACAGCTGAGAGGGGAGAGAGTTGCCAACAGCTTTTCAGAGCCGTCGCTGGTTCCGATCTGAGCAACTGTTATTCTGCCTGGGCTGGTCTGGGAAGTCTGGGCTGCTGCAGTTTCTCAGCTGATCAGTAGAGGTGGGGACTGGCCACTGAAACTGAACACCAGCTCTGCCGGACTGGGCTCTGGCTCTCACAGTCTGGAGTCAGAGACTGAAGGACAGCTGGGGGCGGGCCCCAGGACCTGGATGTGCCAGTAAAAGCCCAATGCTCTTCAGAACCCCGCTTAGCCCAGATCTGAGCAACTCTTATTCCGCTGGGGCTGGCCAGCTGTTTGATGCTGGGGGGAGTGGCCGGCAATGGGGGAAGTGGGAGGTGGAGCATACAAGTGGCCTAAGAGGGGAGAGTACATGGGGTGGGTTCTGAGTTATTACAGAGAATTGTTCCTTGGGTAACTGGCTGTTGAGACTTGCCCATGTGGTCAGGGTTTAACTGATTGCCATATTTGGGATCGGGAAGGAATTTTCCCCCAGGGCTGATTGGCCTGGGCTCTGGGGGGTTTTTGCCTTCCTCTGTAGCACAGGGCATGGTTCACCTACCGGTGAATTCTCTGTATCTTAAAGTCCTTAAATCATGATTTAAGGAGGTAAATAACTCAGTCATAGGTCGGTGGCCTATTGCTGGAGTGTGTGGGTGAGAACTTGAGGCCTGTATTTTTCAGGAGGTCAGACTAGATGATTGTACTGCTCCCTTCTGACCTTAAAGTCTATGAGTCTATGGGAGCAACTGTTACTTTGCCTGGACTGGCCCCTGGATTTAGTCAGGGCTGCAACTGTAACCAATCAGATGTTCTGGGCAGAGCAATGGTGCTCTCTGCATGTACAGCTGTGACCAGGTAAAAATAGTATCCATACGAAGCTGCAATCTGCAGCAATGGGTCTGCGGATATCTGCATTTGCACCCGTGGATGCAGATATCCGCGGATAAGAAACAGATATCCGTGGATCTGCAGGGCTCTATTGATGCATTTTGATTACTTTTTTATATTAAAATAATTAACCGTAAGTAGGTAACTATTTTATCATATACCTTTGTTATATTAAAAAATATTCCCCAAGTTATTTATGCAAATAATTTTTGGTCTGAGCAATTTGATGCAAGTATTTGGGACACCAGAGACTTTGACTGGATACAGAAAAGTCAGGGTTTCTTTCTTTTCCCTGCCTCTATGAGGATAGCTCTCAGAACCACAATTAAGGCACTAATAGTCATGATTACAGATTTAAAACTTGCTTACTCTGAGTAACTTCCAATAGTAGCTTTTAAAATTCACTGTTTCAGCAAGTATTCTTGACACCAACTTTATTTATTAGCAGACACACAGAAAATGAATGCAAAAGCAATCTGAATTAACAGGGTGAATTTGTTTCAAAATGCAAACTGCTATTCATAAGACATATCGTGCAGTATTCACCCAACACTTATAACAAGCATGAAGGCGACTAGATGCTGAAAACAGTGGGTGGTTGAGGTAAAACCTTTTCTTGGGCCAACTTCTGTTGGCCAAAAAGACAAGCTTTTCCACTATACAGAGTCTCTCACCAACAGAAGTCTGTCCAATAAAATATGTTACCTCACCCACTTTGTTGCTAGTATCCTGGGACCAATACAGCTACAGCAACACTGCAGATAACAATGGGTGACTTTTAGTGCTTGAGGATAAAAATCATAGGTTAAAAGCTTGGCCTATGAACTCCCATGGAAATTTTGCTATTGATGTCCAATAGGAAGGATTTGTATGTAGTGATTAGGATATGTAGGCAACTAATATATATACAAGACGGTATTTACACAAAATTTAGCTTTTGGTATCCAACAAGATATACAAAATGTGTTCATAAATCTGTTTCTTGCTTAACAGCTTTAGCATGCCTGATTTGCTTTTGACAGTGATTTCATATAAGATTTATTACACTTATGTTGTGAGAGACATGTGCCATGTGGTATCAACATGTACCTCTGTGAATGTTTTCTAAGTTTTCATTATGCTGTGTTATGGGTTTGATAAGAAATCCATTGAAGTCAATGAAAACTACTCCTGAAAACATTCGGTATTTCTGTAGCCCAAAGCAAGTTGTGGGACAGTAATATACATTTTAATTTAAAATAAAGTTGATGAGACCCATTTGTGTCATTCCTCATCAATACAAGCCTCAATTATTTAACTTCTTAGTTTTTTAAATCAAAACTGGTCAAGTAATTGTTATAACTGTGCTTGTATTTTTGGTTTGTTTATGATACAGCCAATGATTTTTTTTTAATTAGCATACTCTATCATTGATATTGTTCTGTCTTTGCATGTAAGGATTTTTTTTGTTAAGAAGTTCAAAGCTAAATCTTTTTGCATCTTTCACTATGTGTACTGGAGTATGCAGCTCTTAGTATATCTTATATTATTTCTTTGCTGCCAAGAAAGAAGTATAAAAATATAGTAGCTACACTGCAAAAGTCACTTGCAAAGGTTGGTCAGATTGGACTAACAATTTGTAAATTCAGATTTTTTTTTAATTTAATATAGTTCTGTTCATGTCTCTAGCAAATCAAAAAGTGAAAAAAATATAAAAATATAATAAAGCTGTAAACAAATGTGAAGAACCGTTAGCCAAAGACTCAGAGAATAACAACAAAATATTTTTTAACAAATATCAGAAGCATGAAACCTACTAAACAACCAGTGGGGCCACTGGAAGATCAAAATGCTAAAGGAGCACTCAAGGAAGATAAGGTTACTGAAGAGAAACTAAATGTATTCTTTACATTGGTCTTCACAGCTGAGAATGTGAAGGAGATACCAAAACCTGAGCCATCCTTTTTAGAAGAGAAATCTTAGGAATTGTCCCAGATTACTGTGTCATTACAGGATATTTTGGAACAAATTAATATATTAAACAGTAATAAGTCTCCAAGACCAGATGATATTCATCCCAGAGTTCTGAAGCAACTCAAATGTGAAATTGAAGAAATACTAAGTATTAGGTAACCTATCATTTAAATCAGCTTCTGTACCAGATGACTAGAGGATAGCCAATGTGACACTAATTTTTTTAAAAAAAGACTACAAAGGTGATCCCAGAAATTACAGACCAGTAAATCTAACCTCAGTACCAGGCAAACTGATTGAAACTGTAGAAAAAAACAAAATTATCAGACACATAGTTTATGTCTATACTTGCTAAAATTAGTTCGAATTAGTTAGTTCGAATTTACTAATTCAAACTAATTTTAACTTAATTCGAACTAGCATGGCCACACTGGCGTGTTAGTCCGAACTAAGCAAGCACTTGCTTAGTTCGAATTAGCGATCCCCATTCATTTCAATGGCCGGTTAATTCGAACTAAGAAATCAGTTCGAATTAACATGGTCACATTGGAAAAGAGATAACTAAGGAGGAATTATGATAGATGTCTATAAAATCATGACTGGAAATGTTATTTACTCCTTCTCAAAACATAAGAACTAGGGATCATCAAATTAAGTCAATAGACAGCAGGTTTCAAATAAATAAAAGGAGTAGTAGTATTGTTTTTCACCAAGATGTCCATCAACATCAGTTAGAATGACCAGGGGTGTGAAAATCTTTGTGTGGACTCTGTACTTCACAACAGAACCAGAATTTCCATTACATTAGGGCAGTAGAGAGCCATGCAAGAATGTTTCCTATTTGATCTATAATTCAGAAAATGTTTTTTCTTTTTCAAAGCAGTGGTCCAGTATACTAAACAGTGGCCAATGACTCTGCAATCACAACAGCCAACTTCCTCATACCTCCCAGATACATTGCATCCAGACCCATGGACTTGTGTATGTCCAGCTTCTTAAATAGATCTAAACCTGTTCTTTTATGGAGGGCTGCTCACCCCCCTTCATATCATGCTTCCCAGTCCAGTTTTCTGGGAGCTGTTCTTGTCTGTGAAGACAAAAGAAGAAAACAGCATTGAGTGCTGGGGTGTCGCTGCCTCCAAAATAGTTCAGGGCCTGGGGGCTGCCCCTGGGCCCAGGTCCCACCCCTGTGCCCAATCTGTCCCCCAGGGGACCCAATCAGTTCCCCCCTGGGGAGGGGGTGATCCATCCATCGGGGGGTGGGGGGGAATCCGTTCCCCAGGTCTCCAGCTGGGGCCAGCATCCGGCTCCTGCTCGGCCCAGCCCCGGAGGAGGCCGAATCAGACTACCGTTGGTGGCCAGGCCCCAGGTACCCAGCCCCAGCTAGGGCCTCATTGGGCTGCCAGCAGTGGCTGGGTCCCGGGTCTCTGGACTCTGCAGGGGCCAGATTGCCTGTGTCCTTGGCTCCAGCTGGGGCCACATTGGGCCGCTGGGGCCAGCCAGGCCCCAGACCCCTGGCTCTGGCGGGGGCTGGATAGGGCCGCCAGTCACAGCTGGGCCTCGGATTCCTGGACCCAGCAGGGGCTGGATTGAGCCATTGGTGGCAGCTGGGCCCACATTGGGCCATCAGTGGCAGCCAGACCCTGGATCCCCATCCCTGGTGGGGGCTGCAAGCAGCCAGACCCTGGGTCCCTGCCGGATTTGGGGTAGTGGCGCTGGGACTCAGGGCACCTGCCCCATGTGCCCAGCGCCAGCCACACCACTTTTGAGTACTTTAGTCTTTTCTATATCATCTGTCACTACGCTGCCTTCCTAATTCAATAAGGGGCCCATGCTTACCCTGACCTTCTTGTTGCTAACGTACCTGTAGAAACCTTTCTTGTTACCCTTCATTTGCCTTACTAGCTGCAATGCCAGCTGCACTTTAGCCTTTCTGATTTCATCTCTGGACACTTGAGCAATACTTTTATACTCCTCCTTAGTCATTTATCCAATCTCCTATTTCTTGTAAGCTTCCTTTTAGTGTTTAAGCTCACTGAACATTTCTTTGTCAAGGCAAGTCTGTTGCCTACCATATTTGCTATTCTTTCTGCATATCAGGATGGTTTGTTCCAGCACCCTCAATAAAGTTTCTTTAAAACACAGCTAGCTCTCCAGAACTCCTTTCCCCCTTATATTAGTCACCCAGGGGATCCTGCCTATCAACTCCCTGAGGGAGTCAAAATCTGGCTCAGACTCATGCACAATGCACATTCCATGTTTGCTTTCAATATTACTAGCTCAGATAAATGATTGTGGAAATTAATATCAAAGCTACATAATATGTGTGTTCCCAGAAACCTAATCCTAAATTCATATCCTCAAGTTCTTACTCCAGACGTGGTTATGCACTTTTCCAGAAAGAGAACAGAAACAAAACCATTTGACTTGAGACCACGCACTAGACCACACTATTCAAGTTTGACTAGTCATTATCAGCTCTTGTATCTAATTTGATAGCTGATGAATAACAATAATTTAAATAGTGTTAGGTGCTTGAAATCATTTCCTGTGCTTTCTGATGCAGCAGTGCACTTATAGGTGAGAACCAAAATTTTAAAATAATAGATTTTTTTCTGTTTTATTAATAAAAACAGTCCATCTATTTATTGCACATCAAAACTCTTTTGGACTGTCTAGTTAAGACAAAATCTAATTCACTGGACACTGCTGAGGAAGTTTAATTGACTAAAGGGAGTCCTGTTTCTGAGAGATCCTGAATACACTCAGTTGTCGCTGGTGATATGGGTACTTTACCTCTCAGGATCAGGCCCTGAGTTTGTAAGGAAATTTCTCTGAATTAAAGTGATTAAAATAAGGAAACAAATCAAATGAATGGAAAAGCTCTTAGAACTACAGAGCCAGATTCTGAAATACTCAGTATTACTTTTACACTAGAGTAGTGACAGAGGAAATCAGAGTAGTAGAGAAAATGTCATGTTTAGCTCTGTATTGTTGCCAGCAATAGACTCCAGTATTGTAAATATGAAATGTAATGAATAATAGGTAAAATATGAACTAAATTAACAAAAACAACCTAGATGACATTCGCAAGAGTTTATAAGTTACAAATAAAGATGGAGTGTGGATGACTTTAAGGCTATGGCTACACTAGAAAAAGTTAGGTCGACTTTGTTAAGTCAACTTAAAGTCGACCTTATTAAGTCGACTTAACAAAGTGGTCACCCTGAACGTGGACTTAGTAAATTGACCTAAATGCTCATTAGTCGACATAATAAAGTCAACTTAAGAGTTAATCCATGTCCACACTGTGTTTAAGTCGACCTAAGAAGTTGACTTAAGGGTTAGGTCAACCTAACTGGCAGTTCTTACTAAGTTGACTTAAGCTTTCATTAAGTCAACTTAAGGAAGTTCTTAAGTCGACTTAATGAAAGTCCAGTGTGGACAGGAAGTAATTTAGGTCGACTTAAGTACAGCCATACCCTAAAAGTCTCAATATTGTTCTCCCTGTGTTACTCTAAACTTTGATAAATGTTTTGTACATTCTGGTACCCAACACCATATTGAAGCACCTGACTGTCAGGGTAGAATCTTAATAGGTAGTGTTGATAACCCTGGAGGGAAGCTTTCTACTACTGTCAGATTATTTATATAAAATACATCTAACAGCTCCAGAAAGGATAGATTATTGCAATGATTTTTATTGTGAGACAGTGGTAAATGACTCATTTTCCCTGCACTCATTTTCTTGGTATTAAAATAAAAGAAATTAATCATTTCAGGTTTTTTGTTTGTTTGTTTTGTTTTGTTTTGTTTTGTTTTGTTTTGTTTTGTTTTGTTTTGTTTAAGGATTTATTCATACTACATAGATATGACATTTCCAGCCTTTTGGCCTGAAGTGGAATGGTCTTCTCCTTTGATATTATAATTCAGTAACAATTCAGTTTGTGTATTCTCTTCACTAAAATGAAACTATCCTGGTTGTTGGCAGCATTCACTGCATCAAGTGCAGCATCATAAACCTAGTCTTGTAAGGCTATAGAGGAGGGGATCCCATTATCTTCAGTGGGTGTTCTGCGCCAGAATGATTTGAGCCAAGCAGGAAATCCCTGAGCCCCCAGAAATTCTGTCACCCCATTCCATTCTTTCACATGACTTGAACATAGATGAGGGCCCTGACTTTTTATGTACATTTTTTGATTGCACTGCAGGCCCTCTGTTCACCCAGAGGGTTTCTGCTCTGTATTTAGTTCATGAAGTGAGGTAGGTTTTGCTGTGCTGGTTACATGTGACCTATAATGAAGAAAATCTCCCACTACAAAGATGAATTTAACTAAATGTGGGAGAGTCCCAGGGTTGGGTTCAGACTGGATGCTCAGTGCTGGTATATAGCATTACACCAGTGAACCTCCAGACTTCCTTGCTAAAATGACTCAATGCAGGTGGAGCTAAAATAATTGAGATTATTTATTTTGGGTGGTTTCAAATTCCATTCAGAGATGACTTTTCAAAGTGAGGACAAGATCTTGTGGTTATCACAAGAACTAGGGAGTATCCGTATGGTATTTCATGCAGTTCAAAGAGCTGACCACGCTCTGGAGCTCTGTTGCAGATTGAGATTGTAAATGATGTGCACAAAAGTTAAAGCTCATCATGTGCTGTTCATTACCTCCATTTTGAAGAAGGAGTCCTCATTTTCTGTTAGGAGGACTATGTTTCATGAATTCCATTCCAATGAATGGAAACTACTGGATCTCAAAAATAAATAAATAAACGATGCTGTTCAGTTAAAAGACCACTCTATTAGTAGGCTAGTAGGATGAGATAGTAATTTTCTGGTTTTGGCTTCTCAGTAGAGTGGGCACCCTTCCTTTGTTTTATTCTCATTAGTTAATATTTATATAGAGAGGAGTTGAGATATTTTTAACCTGAAGTAGGAAGTTAGATAGCTAAAATATTGTGGTGGGATTACAGATTGAGTCTGTGACATGAAGAATTTTGAAGTTTTGTGCAGTGCATGCACAGGATATAAAGACCTCACCCTGTACAGCACTGTTAATGTTCATGGAAAAGACGTGGAAAAGATCCTGGGTTAAGATTCTGTCATCTAAATTGATTTTTGCAGTGAGACCTTGTGCACCTAGAATCAGATTATTCACTATATGACCTGTATTTGAAAATAAAAACAAAACATATTATAAAATGTTTCAGACTAGTATACACAAATCTAAGGACTTCCCCTCAGTCACAACTCTGAAGAAATAAAACAAACGTGAAAATATACCATTAATAGCAGCACATAACCATTGTCTTCTCGTTGGCTAAAATATGGTTACTGGTCAAGTCACATTGAAATTAAATTTAATTTTTAAAATCCTCATTTATAGCATATGCACAGGAAATTTTAACACCAGGTGCTGCTTCTCAGCTTGATTTAGTTCATCAGGGTGACCCAGCACATGAAGCAAATACTTAACAATATGAGCTACAGCAGGATAGTACCCAGAAATGATATAGAACAGCAGGATAGAGCCACCCCACTGCTCTTTGGAAGATGACTTTTAGCCAGCAGCCAAGGAGAGGAAACTGCTTGGCATCTATGCTGTAAGTTTTTTCCATCCACTTGGCATACAGTGCCTGTGAGTGTAGTTGGCTGTCTTCCTGATCTTCCTGTAGAGATTTGGATCTTGCCCAGTAACAGTGCTGCTGATGAAGAAATGTCACAGATGTATGGTATGCTTTTCTTTCAGGTTACATGCTCTGAGATGAGTTAATACTACATACCCATCATCAACAAATTTTGAAAGTGCCAAAACTAAGAGGTTTAGGTTCAGTGAATAACTCAAGTGTTTCATTGAGCCAGGAGGATACAAAATAGAATGCACTGCTGAGGAAGTAATTCCTTGGTTGTTTATTCTGGTTCAGGTGAGAGCAATATCGAATGCCTCAGTGACTTGTGAAAAGGTGAGTTGAAAGCACAACTAAGAAAATAAGCAGGTTTCCTTTGCTGACCATGAAGCTGGCTGGAACAACAGAGAGGTAAATCACATGTACTTTTTGACACTTTCAGTGCTTTTTACAAGATGATGTAAAGTGTGTGTCATGCTGTCTGGAGAGGCCCATGACTATCTGAAGGCAGGCTGTCAAAATGGGGGCAGATACCCCCCCAAACTGGTGGCACATTTTATAATTAGATCTCACCAACACAATAACAGATGTGAACTCCTGGATCACTGTACCAATTCTCCCAGTCCACTTATAATCTCCAGTCTATCGGGCCACCTAAACAAGCTGGATTTAGTGATCAGTGGTTACTTACAACAAAAATCACAAAATATTCAGGCTGCTTCCAGTTCCAATAGACTAGTTGTTTACCCCAGATTAATTGGTACCCTACATCTGACACCATAGGCAATGCTTGTACTTTATTACAGGGTTGGCTTTAAAGATATATTCAGTGGGAAAAGAAATGAGAGTTATTTAAGGGTGAAAACGAGCAAACACACATAGGCTATGTCTACACATATTAAAATTAGTTCGAATTAGTTAGTGCCATTCATGGCACTTGCTTAGTTTGAATTAGCGATTTCCATTGATTTCAATGGGCTGGTTAGTTCGATCTAAGAAATTAGTTCGAACTAACATGGCCTCATTGGTTAATTCGAACTAACTAGTTTGAATTAACCCTTACTTCTAATACCCTATTCAAAGTTGTTAGTTTGAATTAAGGAAGCTCTTAATTCGAACTAATTAAAACCTAGTGTAGCCATGGCTTAAGTTAGTTCGAATTAAGCTTCCTTAAGTCGACTTAAGGAAAATAAAGTCGACTTAATGGAAATTAAGTCGACTTTATTAAACCTGCTTTTTACTTGACCTAAGGCTTAAGTCGACTTTCTAAAGTCGACTTAAGCCAGTGTAGCCCTGGGGTAGCCCTAAGTCGACTTAGGGCTACCCCAGGACTACACCAATGCCCTCCCTGCTGGAGGGGGAACAGGGGGAGCCTGGCATGCCCCCCAAAGGGCAGGGCATGTGGGCACAGTGTGTCACTGTCTGGATTTAGGGAAGCATTTGTGATATTATTTTCTATGGATATCTCATAAATGCTATAATCCATAGGA
>ML685797.1:1562828-1583587 GCA_007922175.1 Pelusios castaneus
TCTCTCAGACATTTCCATAAAATCACACAAGTTAAAGTATAGATATAACACCAAATTCCTAACTAAACTAATTTCTAACCCAAATTCAATTCCTAGACATAAACTATATAATCATTTCCAGCAAATTACTACCTTTCTATTGATACCAAACATGACATAGCTCCTATGGATTATAGCATTTAGGATATATGGAGAGAAAATAATATCATAAATGCTTCCCTAAATCCAGACAGCATCACACCCTGCCTACATGTCCTGCCAGGGTCCCTGTCCCCCCTTGCCCCATTGCAGAAAAGGGGTTCCCCTCCCTGCCACTGTGGACCTGCCCAAGGTCTCCCTAGCCCCTAGAAGTCGACCTAGGCGTCCAGTGTGGATGCTCTAGGTCGACTTTGTAAGTTCCCCTTTAAGTCGACTTTAATTTTAAGTGTAGACATACTAAGTCGACTTAAAAGTGCAAGTGTAGACATAGCCAATGTTCCTTGAATAGGCAGAGCACCACCGCAGTCATTACACTTTCATCGTCAGAGAGAGTATTGCATTGTGGCTATTGTGGAACTCACCACACCCTGTCACTGCCACTGAGAGCTCTGGGAACAGATCATGGTGCATCATGGAAACATGCTCACCATCCCATGATACAGTTATTTCCATCCCATCATTCCTTGGGCTTCTGGCTTTATTTCATGACATTTTTCAACAGCCCTTGTCAACTACGTGACAGCCATCTCTGCTTGGCAGCTTGGATGAGCTGCTGATCAGTCTGGTGATGAGCATTATGAATGTAATGTGGCTGGCCTCACAATATTTCATGAAACAGAGACAACTAGTGATGCCTGCCTTGATTTTAGGCTTAGAAAATAAACATTCAAGATTGAAGCTCGCATTCATGGAGCGGCTTGCCACAGTGCAATGTCAGTACTAGACTCTGGAAACATCACTGAATGCTAGGATAGCATTGTGATGCATATGTAGGATGAAAGGCTGTGTGTGCAGAAAATAAAAACCACATTGCTGGAACTGTGTGAAGAATGTGCCCCAGCACTGCAGTGTAAAGACACCAGAATGACAGCTGTGGAAAAGCTAGTTGTGATCGCTGTGTGGAAGTTGGCAACTCCAGATTGCTAGCAGGCAGTCACCAGCTCCAAACTGATTTCTACGTCCACTATGGGGGTAGTGATAATGTAAGTGTGAAGGCCCAATAATCGCCTCCTGCTCCAGAGGACTAGGACTTTTGGTAATATACAGGAAATAACTGAGCACTTTGAGGCAATGGGATTCCCTAACTGCAGCGAGGTGATAGATGGAATGTATATCCCAATTTTGGCTCTTGATCATTTTGTAACAAGAGTAGATCAACTGAAAGAGCTACTTCTCCATGGTCCTGCAGGCACTGGTAGCTCACTGGGGCTGTTTCACTGACATCAAAGCAGGGCTATCAGGGAAGGTGCATGATTCAAGCATCTTTTGGAACACTGGACTGTGTACAAAGCTAATGCTGGGACTTTCTTTCCAGACTAGAAGTTTCCAAGGGGGGATGTGGAAATGCCCATAGTGATTCTTAAGACCCCACCGACTCTTATTACATATAAGGAATGGGGTGGGCATGAAGTGGAGTTCTGTAGTGGCTGCAGGGGTGATTGTGCACAGAGGTGCTCAGATTGCAGGTAATGAGGGACTTCATTATCTCTGTATGTAGCCTTCCAGGAGCTTTATCATCTTCTCCTGCTGCTGTTTCTTTCCAGGCTATCCAGCCTCAGTGTTTCATTAACTATCTCCCTACATGCTCTTGTTTCATTATGTGCTGCGTCTGTTGGCTACAGCACTTCAGGAATCTTATCCTCCTTACTCCCACTGGTGTGGAGGAGTAGGTCCTCTAGGTCATATCTGCAGAAGCTGAAGAAACATTGAACAGAAGCACTGTGAATCACAGAAGTTACACATATCTCTTTCTGACTGTCTGTGGCTAACACACAGATTGGCACAAGTCCTAAATATGGTGAGTCCACCAGCAAGTGGCTAAGGGGACAAGGGGGAATGGGGAAAAAGCAAAAAGGGTGGTTTGCAAAGGGGGTTACTGCAAACAGCTAGGGAGATTCTGAATATTGGTACCTTTTCCACAGGCTAGAGTAATTGAACCGGATAGCTCACTCCTAAGGGTAATCCAGGATGCAAGAGTGCAAATCACGTGTGTATGGGGCTTCCAACCCTCTCCATATACTGCTTACCTGTGTGCCACTCTGGTTCCTGCAGAATAATTTTTAGGTGGTGTGGCAAAATTTCATACGGTTGGATGTGAAACCGGGCATCTCTACCGGGGAACGTTTAGCAGAGGGTTGCAGAATACCTATAGGAAAATTTCATAGAGATCTCTATGGAGGAGTCCCAGGACATCCCTGTGTACTTTAACATTTCAGTGAGAGTTCAAACAACAAAAGAAGAAACAAACAACACGATGTTCAAAAAACAAAGCGAGTTTCTTTATTTTTTTTTTTTTTTTACGTTTAGCCTTCCAGTCCATGAGATGAGCTCCCTTGAATGTAGTATTTACAAAATTTGGTATGGTCATTCCTATCCTTTTATACTGTGATATTTTTAATGGCCCATTTAATCCTGATAGGTCTCCTTAATGGGTGTGGGAGGGGATGAATATGTGCCTGGGTTCACAAGTGCAGAACAAAAAATTTTAAAGGCATAAAGCAAAATGTACACATTTCCTTATACTATAGGATACAGGCATTACAAGTGAGATTAATACATGCAGCAACTTTCAGTCATTTGATAGAATCTCAACACCAAATACATTCTTATAAGACTAATACCTATTCTGAACAAAAGTAAGATATAAATGAGCTGATTTGCTTTTCAATTATTAGTTCATCAGTTCTTAGTCAATTCCTACAGCCTTGCCCAGAGTTGGCACTTGGTTTACCAGTGTCACAGCGTGATGTCAAAAATTTAAATGAACACAGAACAAACACTTCATGTTCTACAACTCCTATGGTACCATCTTAAAAGTATTCACAAAAGATGGTGTCTTGTGAAATGGATATGGTTTAATTAGGACACCACTTAATTCTCTTAATATCTCGGGGAACATCTGGCCAAGCATCATACAGCATGAGGGGAAGGTCAAGTTTTTATTTTTTATTTTATTTTTGCACTGGTTTAACTGTTTTGCACTGTTTAATGTTTGTGTTATGCACTTTCTTTTTGGTCTGCCTGTCAGTTTTTTAATATCGTCATTTTTATATTACAGCCATTTTAATGAATAAAGGCTTTGTTAGTGAATTCAAAGTCTATTTCTGTCAAGCACCAAATCACATTTCAAGATCTTTTAAAAAAATAAAGACAAAGAGAATAAAAGGAATAACTAGGAAGTCTTATCCAGACAAAATGTCTCCATTCAACTCTTCAGATCCATAATGAATATTCACAGTTGGTACAGAGAAGGGCTGCTAGGATGATCTGAGGAATGGAAAACCTATCTTATGAAAGGAGACTCAAAGACCTTGGCCTGTTTAGCCTAACTAGAAGAAGGCTGATGGGAGATATGATTGCTCTGTAAAATACATCCAAGGGATAAATAAAGAGGGAGGGAGAGGAGTTGTTTAAGTTCAGCACCAGTGTGGACACAAGAATCAATGTACATAAACTAGCCATCAGGAAGTTTAGATTTGAAATTGGAAGAAGGTTTCTCTAACCATTAGAAGACTGAAGTTCTGGAACAGACTTCGAAGGGGAGCAATCAGGCAAGAAACCTAGCTGACTTCAAGACTAAGCCCGATAAGTTTATGGAGGGGTGATATGATGGGACAGCCTGTCCCTCCTAGGTGGCACATGGGTGGTGTGGCCACTCAGCCTCCAAGCCCTGCTCCTTCCCCCATACCCTCTGGCCTGCCTGTGGCCTGCCATATGTTGGCTGTGGCCCTCAGGCTGAAAACTTTGCCCACCCCTGCATTTGGTAAAGGGGGTTTCTATTACTAGTGCAATTAAACCTTTTTCTCATAGATCAGGGTATGGGTTCATAGCAAAAGGAAATAGGGGCACATGAGTGTCCTTTAGAATAACTGTGTGCACAGTTATTCCACTTCTGACAATGTCATGTGGCAGGGAATAGTGTCCCAGTCTGTCCAGGAAGCTAAGCTCCTGATCAGTGGAAAACACTAGCATCGTTCACTTTTCCAGTGCAGTCCATGTTGGCATCCATAAATTGGCCTTGTGACCAACAAGGGCCTGCATAATAGTATTGTTTGTGCTTTATGTATTCTTGTGCTCCTCAAGGTGGGCAAACTGTAAGTACATGAGTTCCATCCCTGGTCCCAGTACAGTTAGGAAACCCTGTTCCTTCAAAGCTGGTAATGATTGGAGGGTCATCACTTATGCCCAGCATCTTTGGGTAAATTATACTCCTGTTAGCCTCAGAAACCTCTGTCCCCACAGCTACCCCAGTTGACTTGCCAACACCAAATTAATTAGCAAATGGACCTGAGCAGTCACGAGTGGCCAATCATAGTAGCCTGCTTCTGGATCACCATTGGCTCCCTCATGTGTACGTTCTGACTCTGGAGGGTCAGGACAACTGCTTAGAAAATGTTACTCTCTTCATACAAAAGTTTTAGGCCCACTGCTGGTCATTCCAGATCCATGTGATGATGTGAAGTCACCAGTCTCTGCTTGCAGCTCTGTTTCAGAAGCACAAATCTACATAGGAGGGACCAGAAACTATAGTGTGAGTTGTGAGCAGCATCATGCAGTTGCAGTCTGCTATGTCTTCATCCTCTCCCCCAACAACTCCCTGCTTCCAGTGGTTGCTTTTGGTTGGTAAGAAAACACTGCCAAATTTACCACCAGCATCTCATAAATGTTCTGCCCATTCCTTGGAATAATAATGAAAGTGCAAGCAGGAGAACTTCTTCAAATGGTGTTTCATTCAAGTTGCTGGATCTATTTGCCAGGTGTGTACAGACCCAAAACATGTCTCGGCTAGATGTTCATGGGATGAGATAACTTCTGATGATGTGCTGCAGAATGTGTGTCAAGTTTTCCCCAAGTGCACCCTTAACAAAGGGCTACAGCTGGGGATAGTTCTAGGACACTTGGGAAAGGCTGGTGTGATGCAGATCTGAGGTAGTGCAGTGTGGACATGAGTACACGTGTGAAACCCAGGTCCATAAAGTCTAAATCTGAGTGACTAATCAGTATGGATGCTCAAGTTTAGGCTAGAAACTCCAAGGATGCAGGCTTGAGTCCCACAGACCTGGGCTTATAATATAGTGTATACATATTCTTAAATTACAAGCATAACACTTGACTCTTTAGGGTAAGAAATGGCACAGAAATTGTATATTCCTGTATAACTCTTGTTTCGATAAAACTGGTAACATTTTAAAATGGATCCACTTATGGCGATGAACCCTGTGAAGAAAAATAAACATCCATTTGCCAAATTCACCCAATCTAATTTAAAAAATTAACTCAGGTTAACCTTTCCTCCCAGGCTTTTTGAACATTAGGTAATAACTATAATATATAGAAAGAATGTCAAACAGCCACACACTGTTTATATAGTAACAGGGTTTTCTTTTAAATATAACTTGGGTTGCTTAAAAATATCTGTGTAAGGGCTGTGCATAATACTATCACCATGGTATTTAAGTGCTTTCTAGATACAAATTGTGACCAGATACTTAACACAATATTAACAAGGGGGAAGAAATGTAAGCCAGACTAGGGAAAGAACAGGTTAAAGAATATTTAAATAAGTTAGATGTATTCTAATTTTCAGGGCCTGATGAAATTCATCCTACAGTACCAAGGGAACTAGCTGGGGCAATCTTGGAATCATTAATAATTATCTATGAGAACTCACAGAGGATGGGTCAGGTCCCAGAGCGAGGAGAAGGGCAAACTTAATACCTGTCTTTAAAAAGGGGAACAAGAGGGTGCAGTGAATGATATATCAGCCAACCTAACTTCAATACCTGAAAGGATATTGGAACAAATTATTAAAAAATCAATTTGTAAGCACCTAGACGAAAACAGAGTTATAAGGAATAGGCAGTATAGGTATGCCAAAAACAAATTGGCACAAAATCACCCTGGTAACCTTCTTTGACAGTGTCACTGGCCAAGTGGATGGGGTGGGGTGTGGGGTGGGGAAGCAGTAGCTATGATCTGCCTTTGTTTTAGTGAGATTTTGATACAGTCGCACATGATATTCTCATAAGAAAACTAGGGAAATGGGGACTAAATTAAATTACTGTAAAGTGTGTGCACCAGCTGAAGGACTGTACTCAAAGAGTAGATATCAATGGTTTGCTTTCAGACTGGGAAAGTGTATCTAGTGAGTCCCCCAGGGGTCAGTCCTATGATTATTTGGATAATGGAATGGAGAATAGGCTTATAAAATTTGCAGATGACACCAAGCAAGAAGGACTTGCAAGAACTTTGGAGGACAGGATTAGAATTCATAATGATCTTGACAAACCTAAGAGTTTCAGCCAGATGACATTCAATAAAGCAAGTGCAAAGTACTGCATTTAGGAAGGATAAATCTAATACATAATTACAAAATAGGGAATAACTAACTAGGTAATAGTATTACTGAAAAAGATCTGAGGGCAATTGTGGTTCACAAACTGAATATGAGTCAATAATCTGATGCAGTTGTGAAAAAGGCTAATTTCATTCTGGGATGCATTAAAAAGAGTGTCATATGTAAGACACAAAAGGTAATTGTCTCACTCTGTTAAGCACAGGTGAGGCCTCATCTGGGACACTGTGTCTAATTCTGGGTGCCACAATTTGGGAAAGATGTGGACAAATTGGAGGGAAGGGGAGGAGAGCAACAAAAATGACAGAAGTTTTAGAAAACTTGATCTCTGAGAAGAGCTTAAAAAGCTAGGCATGTTTAGTCTTAAGAAAAGAAGACTGGGGGGTGGAGGGGACCTAATAAAAGTCTTCCAACATATTAAGTGCTGTTTTAAAGAGGATGGGTATCAACTGTTGTCTGTGTTCACTGACAGCAGGACAAGAAATAATGGGTTTATTCCAAAGAACGGTAGATTCAGCTGAGATAGTATGGAAACTTTCTAATTACAAGGGTAGTTAAATTCTGGAATAGGCTTCAAGAGAATGAAAATATATAGTTCTTATGAAGAACATACAAGGGATAAATATATTACTTCCTTTCTACAAAAGTTTTCAAGGTAGGAAGCCTTGGAAACCCATTGTGGAATCCCCATTATCAGAGGTTTTTAAGAACAGATTGAACAAACACCTGTCAAGGGCAGTGTAGTTTTACTTGCTCCTGCCTCAGTAGAGGGGAATGGACGTGATGAGCTCACAAGCTCTTTACAAGTTCCAATTCTCTAAGGCTATATCTACACTAAAGAATTTAAGTCGACTTTGTTAAGTCAACTTAATAAGGTCGACTTTAAGTCGACTTAAAGTTGACCTTATTAAAGTTGACTTAACAAAGCGGACTAAGTCGACTTAGCTTTAAGTCGACTTAGCCACTTTGTTAAGTCGACCTAACTGCCCTTAAGTTGACTTAATAAAGTCAACTTAAGGGTTTCTCTATGCCCACACCATCCTTAAGTCAACTTAAGGAGTTGACTTGAGGGTTAAGTCGACTTAATGATAATAACAAAGTCAGCTTAAGCTTCCATTAAGTCGACTTAATGAAAGCCTAGTGTGGACGTGGCTTAATTTAAGTCGACTTAAGCCTCCTTAAGTCGACTTAAATAGCCAGTGTAGACATAGCCTAAGATTCTATACAAAGCTGAATTAAGTCCCTACGGGTACGTCTACACTGGAGACTCTATTAAGTTGACTTAACAAGGTCGACTTTAAGTTGATTTAAAGTCGACCTTGTTAAGTCAACTTAGAGAGTCCACACTGAAAACTCCAGTTGACTGCCAGCGTCCACACTGGCAGGTGGTAGGTCGATGGAGGAGTGGTGCATTGTGGGTAGCTGTCCCACATTGCACCAGGGCCTGGAGGCTTATAAAGTCAACTTAAGGGCACTCCCCATCTACACTGGCTTAAGTTGACTTAATAAGGTGAACTTAAATGTTAAGTTGACCTTCAGAAGTGGTGTTATTAAGTCGACTTAAGGAGGCACTTAAGTCAACTTAATAAGCCCCCAGTGAGGACGCAGCTGTCTGTAGGTCGACTTAACCATCCTTAAGTCAACCTAAGGCTCCAGTGTGGACACACCCTAGAGGACTTGGAGGATTTTTATAGTTTTCTCATTTTCTGATAGTAGGAAACTGAAAGTGGATTGAGTTTTAAAATTATATTTTTATTATTTTATTTTGTTTATTGTATTTTTGTTTTTCTTAAATATGAGAATGTTGGAGTGAATAGCTTTTATTATTTTGCATATTTTGTTTAATTACTTTCTATTTGTGTCTTAAATATAGGTGAGCATAATTTATATCTACTAAACAAGGTAAGTCGGTAAGAGAGTGATCAAGTCACATTTGCTCATGTCCATTTCAAAATCTTAACATGATTGATCAGACACTTTCTTGTGAACAATATCCAAGGGAAAAATATCTTACTTCCTTTCTGCAAAATTTTAAAACTAAAGAAGGTAGAAAATCTTCTAATATCCATTTTGAAATTAGAAATGAAAAGATACAGTTGACCTCTTGACATCAATATCCATAATAACTATAATTTGGAATCTAACCTATTCACATGTTTGATAAGGTATCAAAGATTCCTCAGTTACTAAGGAACTTTTCTATACATCGTGGAATGAGTCCGAAATCTAAGGGTATGTCTACACTAGAAAAACTAAGTCGACTCTCTTAAGTCAACTTAACAAGGTTGACTTAAAATCGACTTTGTTAAGTCGACTTAGAAAGTCCAAATTAGAAACTTATGTCGACTGTCTGTGTCTACACACACAGGTGCTAGGTCGATGGATAGCTGCAGTTCCCCGGGAGAAGGGAGCCGCAGCTCGGGGGAGAAGGGAGCCACGGCTCCCGGTGACAAGGGAGCCGCAGCTCCCCTGGGACAACAGAGCTGCGGCTCCCCGCAAGCTGTGGCTCCCTTCTTCCTGGGAACCGCAGTTCACCTCTCGGCAGGGAACTGTGGCTCCCTTCTACTCCGGGAGCCGCGGCTTCTTTCTCCCCAGCCCATCCCCCTTAGGTCGACTTAGGGCATTAGGTCGACTTAGGGTATCCATACCAGCTTTAGGTTGACTTAATCCTTAAGTCGACCTAATGAGGGGGAGTTATTAAGTCGACTTAGGGAAGCCCTTAAGTTGACTTAATGAAAGCCAGGTGTGGACGCAGCGTTCTGTACGTCAACTCAATTGTCCTTAAGTTGACCTAAATTGTTAGTGTAGATATACGCTAAGGGCATGTCTACACTTGAAAAGCTAAATAGACTCTGTTAAGTTGACTTAACAAGGTTGACTTAAGTCTACTTAAAGTCGACCTTGTTAAGTCGACTTAGAGAGTCTACACTAGAAACTTAAGTCGACTGCCTTCATCCACACTGGCAGGTGCTATGTCAACAGAGATCCGCAGCTCAGAGGAGCTGTGGCTGGGAGAAGGGAGCCACGGCTCAGGGGAGAGCCGCGGCTGCCCAAGAGAAGGGAGCCACGGCTCCCTTCTCCAGGGGAGCCACAGCTCCCTTCTCCCCAGCATATCCCCCGGCCTGAAGGCCAATTAGGTTGACCTAAGGCATTAGGTCAACTTAAGGCATTCACACCACCTTTATGTAGTCTTAATAAGGTCAACTTAGGCGTTAAGTCAACCTAAAGAGGGGAGTTATTAAGTCGACTTAAGGAAGCACTTAAGTCGACTTAATGAAAGCCTGGTGTGGACACGACATTGTGCAGGTTGACTTAAGCATCCTTAAGTCGACCTAAGTTGCACATGTAGATATACCCTAAGAGTCTAAGACATCTGGTAGTGAATTTATGGAGAAAGGACTAGGTATCCAGTTTAACACATGTTGGCATTTCTACATTGGTGTATGTAATCCCTAATAAGGAGAGAGCAAATATGAAGAATCAGATGGACAGTAATCTTGTGACTTATTCTGGAGATGTCCAATGGATCTGTGCACAAATTACACAACTTCAAAAGAGTTTACTGGGAAAAAAAACTTGATATAGCATAGTGGTCCACCAAGGGGACATCGCTGTTTTAATATGTCACTTTAAAGATTAAAAGATTTAAAGATGTGGCACTTTAAAGATATTTCAGCATTCTTATAGTTGGAGGCAACCATCAGCAGCCAAAGAATTGTGACAAACAGATGAGAATGTGGGCAAAAGATTGCCTGTGACATGAAGGATATTGTGGGGTGAGGAAGAGAGTTACTTACAATTGTGGGCTACTGAACATGGGCTTGGACAGGCTGCTGAAAAGGCTGAATGAAAGTTAAATGCAACAAGCAGCTGCTACAATAATTAGCTATGAGAAATAATGTCCAACAGCAAGACCAAGAGCAGTAGTAAGTTCAACAAATATTACCACTTTCTTCAAGTTGACTGGGGCAGCAGTAGGAACTTCAATAAATATGACAACCAAAACCCCACACATACTGGTAAAGTTAGCAAAAACTCAGATTCCTTCCTTGTAATGTTAGAATGGGTGGCTCCAGAAGCCTGGTCACCACAGGAATATTGGGCCATCCTGCTGGTCTGACCTGCCTGGGCAGCATATCAAGAAATGAATGTGGCAGATGCACTGGATTATATGAAACAAACAAGGAGTCCTGTGGTACTTTTAAAGACTGACAAACTTACGTATCTCATGAGCTTTCATGGGAGAGATTGCACTTCATCAGTTGCTTGAAAACTGAAAAACAAATATAGGAAGGAAGGATAAATGCAGTGAAGTAAGTGTAATCACAAAATCAAGTCAGATTACCTCTGCAAATCGAACAGATGGTGTTGATTCAAACTAAGTTAACAACAGATAGGGAGGCAAAACAAACAAGGAGTCCTGTGGCACTTATAAAGACTAACAAATTTATTTATTGCATGAGCTTCTATGGGAGAAAATTCCACTTCATCAGACGCTTTGAAGATCTGACGAAGTGGAATTTTCTCCCACAAAATCTCATGCGATAGATAAATCTGTCTTTAAAAGTGCCACAGAACTCTGTTGTTTTTCTGCAGTAGACTAACACCACGGCTACCCCTTTGGAACTTGTTTATAATGAGAAAGCCAAGAAATATCCCTATTCAAATGCAAACTGATGGTGTCAAATTTGCATATGAATTCTATCTCTGAGTCTCTTTGGAGACTTGACCTAGAATAAACCTGTTTAAGGATAGTAATCTGAACTGGTGGATGGGACAGTATACTTCTGTATAGAGTTCTGCAAAGTTAATGCAATATCTAAAATATTTACCCCTTGTCAATGGTAAATGGCTTACTGGAGCAGTTAGAAGCAACTGATTATATATCTACTATTGACCTTACCAAAAGGGTATTGGCAGAGTCCCCTTACACTCTACTTCAAGGAAAAGTCAGCTTTCTTTGCACCTTTTGGATTGTACCAATTCTATACCATGCAGATTCTATGATGCAGTTGCAAACTTCCATACATTGATGAATAAAACCTTGCAGTCTCCTGGGCTATGTCTACACTTGTTAAGTTAAGTGGACTCTCTTAAGTCGACCTTGTTAAGTTGACTTAGTGGAGTGTCTGCACTTAAAGTCGACTTAAGTTGACCTTGTTAAGTCGACTTAGCAGAGCCTGTAGTGTAGACATACTGGTCTACACTTGCTTTAAGTCGACTTAAGTTGACTTAATAAGGTTGACTTAAGCCTTGAATTGACCTTCAGAGGTGGTGTTATTAAATCGACTTAATGAAGCGCTTAAGTCAGCTTAACAAGCACCCAGTGTGGACGCAGAGTTCTGTAGATCGACTTAAGCTTCCCTAAGTCGACGTAAGGCGCCAGTGTAGACACACCCCTGGACAATATGTCACCACTTACATGGATGATCTGAAACAGGTAGTGGCAGTATTTCCATCCTTTGCAGCTGCAAGATTGACAGCCAAACCAGCAAAATGCAAAATTGGGACCCACATAGTCTTTTCTTTGATAAGCTGCCCTATTGCTTCAACAACAACAACAACAAACAAAAAAGAAAACAAAACAAAAAAACCCAAGTGTGACAAATTCTCATTTTAATTTGAGTAGTTACCTAATGGAAGTCATACAGAGACTGAAAAATTAGCTGTTTTCATCACAATATGTTTGGTTGAAAGAGGGAATGACACGGTTTAGTTTCACATTTCTAGAGTCCAGACAGGCCAAGTACATTGTAACAATACTAATATTAAAAATTCATTACCTTTTGAAGGTTGTCCTGGTGCTTTATCATAAAATAACGGGGAGATTTGATAGCAACCTTCAACTACTTGAAGGGTTGCTCCAAAGAGGAGGGAGCTAGGCTGTTCTCGAGGGTAACAGAGGACAGAACAAGGAGCAATGGTTTCAAATTACAGCTGGGGAGGTCAAGGTTGGATATTAGGAAAAACTTTCTCACTAGGAGGGTGGTGAAGCATTGGAATGGGCTATCTAGGGAGGTGGTAGAATCTTCATCTTTGGAGATTTTTAAGGCTCGGTTAGACAAAACTCTGGCTGGGATAATTTAGGGGGAGTGGTCCTGCTTTTTAGCAGGGGGTTGGACTAGATGACCTCGTGAGGTCCCTTCCAACCCTATGATTCTATGATTCTATGATTCTAAAGAAAGCATGGCTATGTCTCATATGCATACTTGTCTATGGGTATCTCCATAACACTAAGCATATCGTCAGCTGAGGGCTGCTACATGAAGGTGTAGTTTTTACAGTACAATCTCTGTAAAGTATTCAGCTAGAGATGACATCTCAAAGGTGGCCCACTGACACTGTGAGACTGCAATATCATTACCAAATGCAGTGATTTTGAGGACGGAGAGGGAAAACTTGCTGGGAGAATGACAGCACATATCAGTGTCAAATGAAGTGCAGGTTCCAAAGTTAATTAAATTGAGCCCCATTTGTTATGGTTGTCCAAATGGAAATTAAAAAGAGTAGGTGAAAACCCCAGTGCCTCAGCCAGCATTCTCTTTCTCAATAAAACAAGTTAATGACCAAGGAAGAGGAAAACTTACTGATGAGTCCATAATGACTGTTGTGGGCCTTCTCTTCCAGATCACTTACTGCTTTATTTCAATGGCCAATTTTGTATTGGGCTTTGTATCTGGGGCTAGTTCAGGCATTAGAAGAGACAAGTTTCTTTCTTTTGATATTTTATTTATCTGAAGTTAAAACAATGAAACTGTTTGTAGCAGATCTGACAAATCCTCAAGAGTGCCCCTTTTATGTCGGACAGCTGTTACGTAAGCCCCTAGGGGTGTACATTTTCTAAAAACCTTTTTTTTCAAATGACACTGTTCCACTGATGAATCACTGCAATATATAACCTAATCATGAAACGAAGGTGAATCAGCTGAAGTACTAGCCAAAAGCTTGTCAGAATCTAAAGAGTGATGTTTGCTCTGGTTGTCATTAGTGAATTTAAAAGGTTCAACTGTCTGATTAGTATACTTTGCCTCTCAACTCACTCAATATTGCCTACATTTGAGTTCTCTAGGGCCCATTCAATAATCTTTACTACCTCACTTTCTTGCTGAAGACCCTTCAGTGCTTCTGGAAGTGTAACAGAGGCTTCTAACCAGCTATGAAGTGGATAATTTCAAAATGCCTTTTCTGCCTTTGGAGGCTAGAAGCAACATTAAAACATTTACTGGCAGCAGGCTCCTATGCACCCTTTCCTTGGCTAGCTCAGAAATCTGGAATTCAATATATGTGTATCTGAAGGTCAACCCTGGCTACAGAGATGATTCCATTTGATTAGCAGCCCTTAACTTTTGAGTTTCAGCTTGGTGTCTAAAAGGACTCTCCTTTCCAGTTCATTTTTGTGTGTACTTAAACTGCTAATTATACAGCTTACCAGTTTCTCCTGATCCTGTGGCATTCAATCCTTCCGTAAATCTCATTTTCAAGATTCTACAAATCCAGCTGCTGAAACAACTGTGTCCTTGGATCATCATCATTATCATCAGAGATGATCGGAAGATCAAGCGCATTGATAAGGATGGGATGGAATGTGACCAAACAGGCTAAAACAGAGTAATAGATTTCAAGGCCAGAAGTTATCATCTAGTCTGAGCTCCTGAACAATACAATCCATAGAACTTCCCCAAAATAATTCCTACAGCATATCTTTTAGAAAAACATCCAACTGTGATTTAAAAATTTTCAGTGTTGGAGAATCAACTATGACTTAGGGAGTTGTTCCAGTGCAGTGGCTATTTGCTCTCACATGTGTGTCTTATTTCCATTCTGAATTTGTCTAGCTTCAACTGCCAGCTATTGGATTGTGATAGAATTTTGTCTGCTGGATTGATTCAATCTACAGCTAGATTAAATATTTGTTCACCATATTGTTTGGTTTTGCTCTGATTATCAAGCAATCCAGATTGCTCTGTCCTCTTCATTATTTACCACATTCCCAATTTTATGTCATTTGAAAACTGTATTAGTGATGATTTTTATGTTTTCTTTGAGGTCCTAGACAAAAATGTTAAATGGAATAGGTCCAAGAACTGATCCCTGTGGAAACTCCTAGATATATTGGCACAACATTAACTTTCTTCTAATTTTCCCAGTGCACAAGTATTTATTGAAAATAAACATTAATGGTCCAGTGAGCTACTCTGCCTACTCTTTTGAAACTCTTGAATGCAAGTAGATTGAAAAATAATTAACTTTAAGAGTTTTGGTTCAACATCCTCCATGTATACCACTGGAGTAGGAAAAGTGTTATTGCCACCATATAATGAGACTACAGATACATCTATGTAAGAAATGCAAGAGTGGTACAGGTGCAACACTACAGCTGTGCTGTTGTAGTGATGTAGATTAGATACTTACTACCATGACATAAGGGGTTCTTCTGTCACTGTAGCAAATCCACCTCTCTGACAGGCAGTGGCTAGATTGATGGAAGAATTCTTCTGTTAACCTACTTGTGGCTACACAGGGGCAAACAGATGATATAGAGTTGATCTATATTACAAAATTAGGTCCTCTTAACTTCATTGCTCAGGGCTGTGAAAAATTCCATGCCTTGTGTCATATATTTATGGTGACCTAATTTTATAATATAGATCAACCCTATCTCATCTGTCTCCCCCCCCCCCCTCCAAAACATATGGCAGTTGAGGACTTATTCACCATTTTACCATTTTAAACAAAGAAAAGCATGGGACAGTCAAAATATTGATTGTCATTAAGATGATCAACAAAACAGTGTACCCCAAGTGATGTGCAAGTTCTTAAACTTTCCAAATTAACACTGGTTTCAGGCTGGTTCAAGTATCTTAATAACATCAGTGAATAAATATATGTCTTTGCATCATCCTCAGTAGATCTATGTCTGCACTTGTTAAATTAAGTTGATTTTAAGTTGACCGTGTGAAGTTGACTTGGCATGTCTACACGAGATATTTAAGTCAACTTAAAGTCGACCTTGTAAAGTTGACTTAGAGCGTCTACATTAGATGCTTAAGGGGACAAAGGATGCGGCTGGAGCCCCAACTGGGGTGGCAGGGGAATCTCTCACCACCGGAGCACTGGCCAGGGCAGCGGGGGTTTCCCTGGCCACTTCAGCCCAGGCTGGGGAGCCCCATGCCACTCCCTTCTTGCCGAGAGCCCTGGCTTCCTCCGGGGATAAGGGAGCCCCACGTGGCTTCTTGGAGAGAAGGGAGCCGTGTGGGGCTCCCCAGCCAGGGCTCCCTTGCCACTGGAGCCCCAGCCACGGTGGTGGGGGAATCCCTCATTGCTGTAGCCCCAGCAGGGGATTCCCTCCCTGCTGGAGCCCTGGCTGGGGAGCCCCACATGGCTCCCTTCTTCCCAGGACCATGGCTTCCCAGCAAAAAAAGAATCATGGCTCCCTTCTTATTTGGAAGCCACAGGTCCTGGGGAGAAGGGAGCAGGGGTGCCACCCCCATCCCCCACCCCCCAGGGCAAGGGAGCCATACCTGGCTCCCTTCTGCCAGGGAGCCATGCGGGGCTCCCTTGTCCCCCTGCCCTAGGTCGACTTATGGAATAAGTCAACCTAGGGTGTCCACAATGGCTTAAGTCGACTTAAGAGGTGGACTTAAGCATTAAGTCGACCTAAAACTAGTTGTTATTAGGTTGACTTAAGCTTTTATTAAGTCGACTTAAGGAAGCCCTTAAGTCGACTTAATAAAAGCCCAGTGTAGACATGGCTTTATTTAGGTCAATTTAAGCCTCCTTAAGTCGACCTAAACTGCCAGTGTAGACGTATCCTAAACACCCAGAAGAACCTCTTTGGGTAGTCTACACATTTGCATTTGTGCAGCATGGAAAAAGCTTCCAAGCCCAGGTCAACAGATTCATGCTGACCTGGTTTAAGTTAGTGTTCTAAAAATAGTAGTGTGAACATTGGCTATGTCTACACTTGTAAATTTAGGTGGACTTTAGGTAAGTCGACTTAGCATGTCTACACCTAAATTTAAAGTCAACTTAGGTGGGAACTTACAAAGTCGACTTAGAGCGTCCACGCTAGATGCCCAGGTCGACTTCTAGGGGCTAGGGGGACCTAGGGCAGATCCACGGTGGCGGGGGGGCACCCCTTGCCCACTGCCAGGGGGCTCAGCCTTTGCCCCATTGTACCTGGATACAATGGGGCAAAGGGGAACAGGGACCCTGGCAGGGCATAGGGGCAGGGTGGGCAGGGCTCTGCCCTGCTCTTGGGGGGCCATGCCAGGCTCACCCTGTGCCCCCCCCCCAGCAGGGAGGGCAGTGGTGGAGTCCTGGAGTAGCCCTAAGTCGATTTAGGGCTACTCCAGGTCTACACTAGCTTAAGTCTATTTAAGCCTAAAGTCGAATTAAAATGAGGTTTAATAAAGTCAACTTAATTTTCATTAAGTCGACTTTATTTTCCTTAAGTCGCCTTAAGGAAACTGTAGTGTAGCTGCAGAGTAAATTAAGTCAATTTAAGCAAGCTTAAGTTGACTTAATTTACAAGTGTAGACGCACCCATTGTGTGCTAACTATCTGAGCACATACTCAGAGGAGAGCCTGAGCTGTCATCAAAGCCACAATGACCACATTGGTATTTTTAGTGCACTAGCTCAGATCAAGTTAGTGTGGGTTTGTCTACCCTGGCTGCAAGCCTTGCATCCTGTTGCAGTGTAGACCTACTCTTTGAGACCAGCCAAAAAGGATTCATTTTCTTTGATAGCCTACTTTATTATGTATTGCAGTGAATACTTTTTTTGCCATGTGCTAGCTCCTGTGTATTGTAATCACTTTTCTTTCTTGAGACTGGGAGCCAGTTTTTCAAACAAATTTAGGCACCTAAAGAGAAAATGCTAAGTGCCTAGTGGGGATTTTCAAAAGCACTTAAACAGAGTAGGTGCTTAATATCTGTGGATTTCAGTAAGAATCAGGCAGGTATCTAACTCATTTAAAAGCTTTGAAAATCCCACAAGGTGGCAAGGAGTATTTTAGGTCTCTAAATACTTTTTAAAATTTGATCCTAGACACTATACAGAATCCCATCACTCAGTGACTTATTTTTGTGTCATTTAAGATGTCAAAGTACCATCCCTATCACAACATTTTTAATGTCTTTAACATGTGCTGTTATATTTACTTGATTTCCACAAAATGCCACTATTTATCACAAAATTATTGAGGCTGCTACCTTGGAAGAATGTCATCTAGATGAAAATAACTGCAGAATATTTTTGGTCTAGCTCTCCTGGTTTATTGATACTTTTAAAGACTATTTTGGTTATCTAAGTTGTACACAGCTTTCATTTTACATGCAATCCCAAGATAGCAGAGACAGTCTCCTTTCTCAATGTACTTTGCATAGAACTCCTAGTGTTGAGATGGACCTATGAAAAGTAATCCTTGACCCAATCTCATAAAATGCCACAGTATCCAGAATGGTTCCTCCACCCATTCCTCTTTCATTGTAAGAAGTCATTAATGAGAATTTTCAATGTTCTGCAGACATATATGACCAAATGGACTTATTACAATTCACCTACAGCAATTTAAAAAGCTGAGAAAATGGTTCAAAATTGTTTGTGTGGATACAGCTTCCTCCTGAGGTTGGCTGTTCCTATTGTTTCTTCCTGTAGCATCTTTCCCTTTGTTCCTGGTTTCATTTTTCCTCAGAAAGACTGTTTTTTTTATTCTACACAGTTGGAGCTGATAAGACAGTTTAGTTTGGCTGCCAGTGTGAGTGAGCAGAACAGCTCTGCCTCTATATTTTGGATTCTTCCATAGCTTGATAATTCATCACATTGAGTTTTTATCCTTTTATGTGTGTAGACTATGGGTTCACCACTGATAATCTTGGTTACAGTCCAGAATAATGGTACAGAATTCAGATTTCAGAGTTTATAAAAAAGACTAGTGACATTGTTAAGAAATAAACATAAAAGCATTTAATGTTTTTATACAAGATGAGTTTGTTTGGACAATTGCATCTAGAAAAAAATAGTCTTGTTTTACTAAGTTTAATATTGTTAAAAGTTCACAGAGAAAAAATGACTTTGAAAGTTGAGTATAGCAAAAATAACTTTGTCTGCCTTTTGAGGCACTCAAATATTTGCAAGGGATATTTTTAAAGTCAAATGAAAAACAGTGAACTTATATTAACTAAACCAGCAAGGAAGTTAGGTTTCCAGGTGATAGGGAGAGAGAAATACATTTTTAATCTAAGAGATAAAGAGCCCATATTTTCATGAAAAGTTGCTGAAAATTAGATGAGCAATAAACAGAACAGGATATGTCAATTGTAAAGTTGATTTTTGGTAAGCTATTCCAAATGGCTTTTTCAAAAAGATGTTTATTTTTAACTTGGGGGGCTTTAGTGCCACTAGAAGTTAATATTAAAAATTAAAATTTGTCATTCAAAAAAGGTACAAACAAATTACAGATTCAGATTAAAAATATGTATTTTTCATCCATGTTTTATGTCTAGCTGGAGGCCAATAACATAGGATTTTGTAGTTTGATCACTATAGAAAATTTCCATATTTACTTATTAATTTGGATTTCATTCTAAAAGAAACTTCCCAGAGCTATAGGCACCTTTGACAACCTGACCAGTTTGTCTACCCACCTGTTATATTGTGTCTTTATATTGTAACACCTGGGAACTATAATTTACTATATATATGTACAGTTCCTAGCACAATGGGACCCCTACTTGGTTGACACCTCTGGCAATATAAATGTTTAATATTGATAATTTAGATACTGTGCCATAAGAATTACAAAACATAACTCACCCAGAGCAGCAACAGTGAAGCATGTGAATAACTGTAAATATACTAGGTAGGACTCCTCTGTGACAGGCTGCTCCCCAAATCCGGTCTGGTGTGCCGCTATGACCCCTCGAGCACCACTCCTGAACCCCAATTCAGCCAGCTCTGCTGGGTGACCATTCACTCTTGAGTCAGTCCACACCAGCACCAGTGTATAATTGGTCGCAGGCAGTGAGTGTAAATCCACTAGCCACACAGGTGTTGGTCCCCAAGCAAGCACACTCAGCCCCAGACACTATACTGGGAGTCACTGTCTGAGGCTATGTACACACGGCAGACTTGTCCCGCAATAAATTGTTGCAGGACAAGCAAAGTGTTATAACTGTAATGCTTTCCCCTGTCCATACAGAAATCTTTCTAATGCAAAGTAGCATTCACATGCCCGTTTACATTTTCGTTAGAAGGAGCAGTGCATGGTGGGCACCTATCCAACCATGCACTGCCCAGCTAGCCTTTAGGCTGGCAGTGGGGCTCTCTAGCCGCCGAGATCTCAGCGGCACGGGATCCCTGGTGGCAGCGGGGCTCTAGTCGCCAGGCGGATGGATCCCTGTAGCGGGGCTCCAGCTGCCAGGGCTCCTGGTGGCCAGAGCCCCGCTGACATGGGGAATCCCTTAAGCCTCCTGGAAACTGAACGGCTTGAGGGAATCCCTGCAGCGGAGCTCCAGATTATATCCTATCACATCTCCCCTCTTTCAAAACTGCTGGAGGATTAGGCACTGTCTAATTCAGAGTCAGAATTTTAAAAATCCAAAGTCCTTATGAAAACATGCCATTAAAATGATGAGGCCCCTTTCCTCCATTTTTTCATTTGCCATTTTAAGCACATTTAGAAACTCTTACCCAAAGTCAATACACACACACACCTAATTACAAAGATTACATGCTTATCTGAATTACCACTACTTACTATAACATCCATACCAGAACTTTTGTTCAGGCAGTCTAATTGCAGGGTTGGTTGGTTCAATCCTTTGCCCTCACCAACATTCTCCTAGACCAGGGGTCTCAAACTCAAATCACCACAAGGGCCACATGAGGACTAGGATATTGGCCCGAAGGCCACATCACTGAAACCTTTTCATACAACAGTTTTTAAAACCCTGAAGGGCCACCAGTTTATTTAATTAAAATTAAATTAAAAATTAATTAATTGAATTCAGAGTGATGGTAAATAAAATTAATTAATTTGGTTTAATTACTTGAATTTTAATGAATTTTCATTGAAATTTAATTTTTAGAAAGGTTTTTTTAAGTTTTTTTTAAAAAAGGTTTTTAATTAAAATCAAATTTTTTAAAAGATTTTTTAAAGAAAGAAAGAAAGAAAGAAAGAAAGAAAGAAAGAAAGAAAGAAA
>ML685797.1:1586616-1637202 GCA_007922175.1 Pelusios castaneus
ACAAAGAGACTTCTGGGTAAAATGATGTAATGTTCTTGCTACTGAACTATTATTAGCCTGCTGGAATTTAAACCCCTTCTGAGGCTTTTCTGCCAATTGCCTCTTCATATAGAATCCACGTCTTAGATATCTTGGGGCAAAAATCTCTGGTCACAGACCTACCTTCTTAGCAACATGTATGGTTCATGTTATAAGAAAAATAAAGACTTACAGTCCAATAACATAATATCGCCTGGCCTCTGCCCTTAGAATGTATGATTGGATTCATAACTGATCATTAAGAAGTATCGTTTTAATTATCAAGAGCTAACAGGTTCACTTAGCAATAGGACAGATCCAAACATCGAGGATCCACAGTATCATGACCTTTATTCCTCAGTGGGTTAAACGAAAGCCCTCTATCCAAACACTCCTGCACTTTCAGGATTTGAAATCCAGCTCTAGACACAAATGTTGCATCTCCTGTTCAATCCTTGTAGCACATGTTGGTTATTTCTTTAAAAAATACAAATAAGTCTGTATAGCAATAGTAAAATGCATAATCATAACGTGATAGGGGCTGCTTTATGTCTGACATTGCTGGTTCATCTGAAGTAACCCCTTTCCCCCTTTTCCTTATTAGGAATGCTGAATTATTTATTTATCTTCTGTCATTTTGCTGGGGCCATTGAGTACCCTGGCATGTTAAGTTTTTCTGTTGCAGTATGTCTTTAATTAGACTGGTATGAGCTGCTGTGATTTCTTTTAACTGACCCTGTTCCATTACTCTTCTCATGGAAGTTTGGAACTGAAGACTATTTTACAAACAGGGCTCTTTATCACCGTTAAGAAGATTAAGCAAAACTGAGGTCAGCTTTGAACCTGTATCAGATTAAATACAGTCACTGGAACCAGAACTATGCAACCTCAACACTTAACCATAAAAAAGTAATAAATAACTTTAGTAAGAAAAAGGAGCTGTTACATTGCCTAATTGTTTATAAAGCAAATTCATGCCATTAATAATGAAGGAAACAATCAGCTAAGGTGAGCTGATCGACTTAAGTCAGTAGGTAAAAGCTGACCTTTAATTAGTCACCAAATTGTCTATAGCATAAATTATCATGACTTGACTTTGATTATCCCTAGTAAGCCTTTCAAAGAAATCATGAATGAAAGAATGAATGAAAGAAAAACTGACATGACATGTAAGTATAATGGGATATTCTAAAGGAGAAAAAGCCTTTCATGGCTACCATCTCTTCATCCCCTTGATTTTTTTAAAGTTCTTATATTGTTGACCAGTAAATGCCTTTTTTAGCATTCTATTTCACCTTGTCATTCTGCTACAGATGTTGCACATGCTCGTGACTTTCTTCTCAGGTTCAGTTTGAACTTGATCCATCTACTGCTTTTTCCACACTTTCAATTGGCCCAAAAGAATGCAGCACAATTCATTTTACTTCTCAATGCTGATTCATGTCTCCTTTCTTTTTCACTTCATTTGCTTTCTATCTATCCACACAGTTGCTTAAAATATTCATTTTTACATTTAATGCTATTGCTCCAAACTGCCCTTAGCAACCTCTTTTCTGTTATTCTTTCCTTTTTCCTATATTCATTCACCTTCTCATAATCTTTTTACCATGATTCATTTTATTTTTGTGGGAGGCTGATCTACACTGACGAATGCAGGTCACTACAACACGATTTACTGCAACTTTCTACAGCATACATTTCTACTTATGCGGCTGTAAATTTGAATTATGTGCCATTGTAATTCGACCTTGTAAAACCGCCACTGAAAGTGGCATAGCGCGTAGGTTGAATTCAATAGTTTGTATTCAGTTCCGTGTAGTCAGAGAGCAGCATAATTAGATATACCTGGCCTCCAGGATCTATCCCATAATTCCCTATTCTTGCCACTCTGGAGTTCCCACTCTGCTGCACCTTGGCCACATCAGCAGCAAATAGTTCCTCCTCTGCCTGTTCCCCAGGAACTTTTGAATTCCATTTCCTTCCTGGGAAGCATGGATTGCTTTTGACTGAGCAGGTAATGGCATCCAAATACAGCAAATGTGTCCTTGCATGGAGTTGTCCGGAGGTCTTAGATCTCATCAGCCTGTGGGGGTGAGGAGTCTGTGCTCATTCATCTCTGAGCCAACAAAAGAAACCACAACATTTACAAAAAGATTTTGCGTGGTATGCTTGAGTGGGACCACAACAGGGACACACAGCAGTACCACATAAAATCAAAGAGCTTTGTCAGACATATCAGTGGACTAAGGTGGCGAACAGTTATTCAGGCTCTTTGCTGAAGATGTGCCAGTATTATGAGGAGCTGCATGCAATTCTTAGTAGTAACCCTACCAGCATACCACCATGCAACATTGATACTTCAGAGGAGTCCAGGGTGAATGTGAACGACTCTGTTCAGAAGGAAGAGAACAGGGTGCGGGAGAGTGGGATATCAGTTCTCCCAGACACCAAGGACCCATTTGTCACTCCAGAACAGCCTGCCCCATCTCAGGATGGCATCAGTGACTGGGAGTCACTGGTGAGTGCTTTGACCAAATCTTCCTGCTATGCTCATTTCAGTAGCTTTCATTCAATTGTTTTTAAGGGGGATGGTTTTGGGAGAGGATGTGTAGACAAACTTCTGCATTGTGTGTCTACTGGAGCAGAATGTCAATGTGAGAACGAATGTCCAGTAATCATCCATGGATATGTCTGAGAAAGGTATTCCTGAATCCTTGCAAGAAGTTTTCTGGGGAGGGCTGCTTTATCTCCCCTGCCACAAAAGGAGACTTCACTATGCCACTTTGCTGTTAAAGCAGCAGGGATGATCACAGCACACAGCAGGGAGTCATAAGGGTTAGGCTGCACCCTATTGCTTGCAGCAGCTGTTTTCTTTTCATCAGTGTGGCCCTCAGGAGACTGATGTCATACATAGTCACCTAGGGAACATATTGCAATAGTTACTAAACAATACCACTCTCCTCCCTTACTCTGCATTGTACTTCTCGAGCCATAGCACAGCAGTGCAACATCTGCTGTGCCAATAAGCTTTGGAATACTGAACTCCCTGTGTTTTGTAAAGCCCCATTCCACCAAAGCATCCTGTAATCTGCTTTGCCCACATCCACCTACAGTATTGAGACAGTAAAATGGGCATCAGAATGTTTCCTCTACTTTCTTGGCTGCTTGTGGGGGGTTGTGGTGATCCTGGAAAACCGTGGCCAGTAGCTAGGGACAGCTTCCTACCATGGTGAGGAACCATCACCCTCCCTCTACTGTTCTAAGTGGGGGGGATTCCCTGGAATGATTGGGAGGTCCCTGCTTACCATTGCAGGAAAGGCAGTCCGAGCACTGTGCTATGTTCAGATTGGAATGTGTTTCTAAATTAAAGTTTTGAATACTCAAGGGAGTTCTTATCACAATGTTTCATGCCTTGCAATACATTGGCTCACCTATCAATGGGAACTTTGTGATTTGCTGGTTACAGTGGATTCATCAACCTTGGGACATTCCATTCCCCACCTATTACCTTAGCCAGATAAGGAAGAAAGAAAAAAGATCCAGAGATGACAAGTTCTCTGAGCTTATGTATGCCTCTGTGGCAGCTGATACAGAACTCAGAGCAAGAAGGGTCTCCATGTCCTAGAAAGTGAAGTTGGACATGGAGGACAGAAGAGTGGCATGGGACCAAGATAGGGAAATGCAGCAGGAAATGCTACGGATTATGTGGGGGTTCAGTTTGACATTCTGTGGCACCTGGTCGAGCTCCAGGAAGAGCAGCATTTGGATAAGCTCCCCCTATAGCCCCTGCACCCTGCAGACTGCACCTCAAGTTGTGGTCAAGAGCCCCACCCTGCACCCAGAACAAAGAGGAGGATGGGAAGGATCCAATACATCACTGCCTGAACACTATTGCAGTCAGGCAGAACCATTCAGTGTCCCCTTTAAGAGACACACCATTCCATTTCCCCACCATACCCAAAAATGGTGAAGAAAATAAACCAAAACCTGTTTTCAAAACATTTGTTTTCAACTGATGGGGTGAGAGTGCACACGGATAACAGACACAAATATCACTATTGCTCATTACAAAACTGCTCTTTCAATGCTTCCCTGATATGCAGGGCTCCACGGTGAGCTCACACTGTAACGATTGCATCTGGCTGCTCAAAACTGATGGCCAGTCTTTCAGCCTCAGAGGCCCAACCCTGAGAGAATTTTTCTCCATGTGCTTCACACAAATTATGGCACACACAGCAAGCAATTATAAGCATTAGTATATTTTTCTCACATAGGTCAAGTCTAGTGAATATGCTTCTCCACCTCTCCTTTAAATGGCAAAATACATACTCTACCACCTATGAGCCTATGATTGAAACACTCCTTATTGGCATCCAGGTGCCTGGTGTATGGCTTCATTAGCCAGGGGAGCAAGGGGTATGCAGGATCCCCCAAGATCACTACTGGCATTTCAATATCCCCAATGCTTATATTTTAGTTGGGGAAGAAAGTTCCTGCCTGCATCTTTTTTAACAGACCTGAGTTCCTAAGGATGCATGCATCATGTACATTCCCAGATCAGCCCACATTAACGTCTGTAAAATGCCCCTTGTGATCCACAAGAGCCAACAAGATCATAGAGTAATACCTCTTGCAGTTTATGTACTCGATGCCCAGGTGGCCCGGAGTTAAAATGGGGATATGTATCCCATCTATGGCTTCTCACAGTTAGGGAACCACATAGCAACAAACATATCCAATATGTCCTGCATATTTCCCAAAGTCACTATCCTTCTCAGCAGAAGTCTATTTATGGCCCTGCACACTTCCATCACTACAGCTCCCATAGTGGATTTTCTGACTCCAGATTGATTTGCAACTGACCAGTAATAGTCTGGGGTTGCTAGCTTCCACAGAGCAATGGACACTTGCTTCTACACTGTAAGAGCTTGTCTCAAGTGAGTATTCAAATGTTACAGTGCCAGGGACAGCTTTTTGCAAAGTTCAAGGAAAGTGTCCTTTTGCAGATGGAAGTTGTGTTAGCCACTGCTCAGTAGCCCGCACAGTATGATGTGATCCCACCAGTCTGTGCTTGTTTCCCAGGCCCAAAACTGGTGCTCCACTGACTGCAGATTAAGCATTACAGCCGACACAGAACTGGAATTATTTCACATGGTGGCTTCTAGCAGGGAGGCTAGAAAACCACAGTTTTCTGAGTTGCCGACTATGCTGCGTTGTTGAAAATACTGCAGGATAAGCCATGAGATGTTTGTAATGTTCACAATAATACTGCACAGCTGAGCGGGCTCCATGTCTCTCTGTGTGTGTGGCAGAGAAAATGGTGTAAAGAAGCTTTTCCTGTTTGTTTGTGACAAGAAGGGAGGGAGAAGGGCACATTGTATCTGGGAGGATGACTGCCTTCCCACAAGCCGCTGCACCTAGTTGCACTGTGGGATGATTATCCACAGTGACATGCATTTCAATTCGAAGTAACAATGAGCACTGGGGACACAAGAGCCTGGAATTTCTAAATCAGAGGTTCAAAATTGAATAAAAATCTTGCCCCAGTATAGACATGGCATTCTGTTAGAGGGAAAGGGGGATTGTTATCCAGGTCAGGGGGACTATGAAGAGTCATTGTCTCATAATCACATTCCCATCTTAGTCTAACACAGCCTGAATTTGGCATCTTGAAGCCCATCTTTTTCCTGATCTTTCTGATGAGGATGGGGTTGAAAGGTAGTGGGTGACTTTCCTACTTGGAGAATTGTTGAAGTTCTGGTAGGATGATTGGCTTACATTTTGTAGGCTGGAACTGCTCTGTATTGGTTGGTCATTATTTTGAACATGTCTATCAAGTAGTAGTTGAAGGAAAACTGGTTGACATATTTAGACTTCCAAAAGGTCTTTGACAAGGGGTCCAACATAAGAAGCAGGTGAACCATCAGTACTACCTCCTCAACACACAGACCAGTTGGTTATGGTGAATGAAGCAGGCTCTTCTGGCATCTCTACAGGAATTCCACAGTCCTTGGGCCATATAGAGACTTTTGTAATGCTATAAGATATCTTTCTCGGCTACCCACAGTCTTCACTTCTTTCAGGCTTTTGGGTGAAACAGTGACAGCTTTCCAATTGGCCTGATCTTCCAGTTGTTGTTGGAGGATCCAGAAGCTGTGTCCGAGAAGAGACCCAATGAGTCCAAGCCTTCCCCTTCACCATTTAATCTTGTTAGTAGACAATAACATGTCAAGAAAAAAAAATTGGGGGCTGACAGTTTCAAGCTAGACCAAAGGTAGCCAGTATACTTAGATGTGTTCCTACAGAATCTACATATATTTAGGCCTGAAAATAAATGTCTCAGAAAGCATGCATAAATAAGCATATTGGTCTTTTCCTGAAACACAAATCTACCAGAGCCCTGGAGGCTGGGGATGCAGGGTCAGGGAAAGGCTGAGCAAGAAGCTACATTCCCCTCCTAGCTTGGTCATGTCAAGGTTTCACAAGCCTGCAGAGAGGCCTACTGATTTTGGTAGCTGTTAGCAACAAATACGATAATCAATATTACAATATGAAGTGGTTCCTGGCCCTTTTATTCATCTACCAGAATCACCCTCTACAACACAACCCCCCTTTGGGGACTCCTCTTATCAACTGATTCTTCAACAGAAGTAGACTCTATGTAGCACTAGGGTGCAACAGAGAGTGTCCCATCTCAGTATGAAAGGAGATAGTTCTACTCCTCATATTTCCTAATTCCCCAGAAGAACAGGTTTCAGTAGCTCAACATCTTTAGCAGAAAGCTAAAATTCAGGATGATCTCACTGACATTGATAATTCTCTTCCTTCAGGAGGGAATACAATTTGCGGATCTCAATATGAAGGACACATATTTCCATGTGGACATTTACCCATCACACAGGAAGTTCATGCAGTTCATGGTTGACAGGGAGCACTACCAGTTCCTCATCCTTCACTTTGAGCTTGTGATAGTGCTCAGAGTGTTCACAGAAGCATTTGCAGAGGTAGTGGCCCACATGTGATGCCAGGGTGTCAGTGATCCCATTCCTGGATGACTAGCTTCTAGAAGGACAATATCACCAGAAGTTGTCTCAGCTCTACAGCTGAGGTGTCTTCAGCATCTCCTTAGGGATCTAGATAAATGAAGACAAGTCCATTTTGTCAGCCACAAAGACAATATATTTTATAGGGGATTCAGTCTGTGGAAGAGCTTTCCTCTCCAGACTTCTTTATGCAATGAGCAACTTGATTTCCTGCATTACCCATACACCTCGAAAGATCATATATTGGTCCTCTCCCTGTTAGACCATATAGCTGTATGAATCTATATGATATCCTTCACCAGACTCCACTTGGGTGTCTCAAAGCCTTGCTCCACTCAACCTTGCACCAAAAGGGGGACCACATCGACTCCAGAGTTACTGTTCCCTCTGGAATTTTCAACTACCTTGCTTGGTGGTCGAACCTGAACAAAATTCTGGTGGAGACTCCCTTCAGGACTCTCATACTGAAAGCCACCATTTTGATAAATGTTTCCCTTACCAGATGAGGTGCTCATTTGGACCACCATACAGCCCCAAGTACATGAACCCCATGGAAATCTCAGCTGCATATAAAACTGCTGGAGCTATAAGCTGTCTGCCTAATATACATGACCTTCCTCCCCGTCATATGCTCTATTCATCTACAAATTCTGTCAGACAACACCACCACCATGGCTTGCATAAACAAACAGAGAGGAGCAAGATCTCATTCCCTTTGCCTGGAATACACATAGGGACCTCACATCTTGAAGACCCTCCAATTACAGTAAGTAACCTCCATTTGTTTACCTTGGAAAGATGCCAAATAAGAACAAATATGATTAAAGTATATAACAGGGGTTGGCAACCTTTGCCGGCCCCTGTGCCAGCCCCACCCACTGCACCCTCAGCCGGTGCCAGGGCAGGGCCAAAAGGGGGCAGGGCCAGGCCTCTAGTTCCCTGCTGGCTGGGGCCAGGGCTGGCACCCGTCGACAGGCGGCCTCCGGTTCCTGGGGCTAGCTCCTATCAGCAGTCGTGGTGCAGGGCTGATGGCCCCACCCCCTTCTGGATGGGAGTGGAGCGGAGCGGATCAGGTCGGCCCGCCCAGAGCCACGTCGCTGCCGGCAGGACAGAGCCAGCCCCGGCGATGGCCAGCAAGGGGGAGGGTCAGCTCGGCCTTCTCAGAGCAGCCACTGCAAGTGGGCAGCCTCCGGTCCCCGGCCCCTGGTGAACTGGAGCGGAGCAGGATGGGTTGGCCCGCCCAGAGCTGCGCTGCTGTCAGCAGGCCAGAGCCGACCACGGCCATGGCCGGCAAGGGGACAGGTCAGCTCGGCTTGCCCAGAAACGCTGCTGCTGGCTCCCGAGGCTGCCTGCCAGCAGCAGCAGCTCCGAGCAGGCCAAGCCAACCTGGCCCCTTGCTGGCCATGGCCGGGGCTGGCTCCCTCCTGCCTGCTGCGGCGCAGCTCTGGGAGGGCGGGCTGGCCTATCCACCCTGCCCGACCCCTGGTATATAACAAAATGAATAGTCTAGAGCTGTGGTTCCCAACCATTTTGGCTTCAGGGCCACAAATATCATTTTTACAACCCTGAAGGGCTACCAGTCTTTGAACTCTAAAAAATAAAAAATGTATTGCCATATACACCATTAAGAACCACAAATCACTACATATTTAAAGTAAACATGTTGATGCTACTGTGCTCATTTTTACATTCACAATTTTACACCGACAAATCACTTCCGATATGTCACATACTCACAAAGAACTAGTGTAGATTAACCTCGCAGCTAAGTCATGGTGGATGATCTGCAGGCCAAACTGGGAGGCATGAATTTTTAGAGTCCTGCTTCTCTCCTCAAGCATGATGGGCCCTGGCTACCCTTCCAGCAGCTCCCCTCCACGTCGCCTACTGCAGCCAGAATGAACTAGTTCAGCAAGGAGGCTTAAGGGAAACCACATATGTCCTGTAGCCCCATGCACTCCACCTGGGCCCTTGACAGTGACTCCCTTCTACAGTCAGGGGGATGGAAGATTAGTACTCCGCTGCTTCTGGCTCCAGAAGGGACTCCAGCTCCTAGGGAACCATGTAAAGCATGTTACCATGCTCCCTGCTACAACCAGGGGGAAGGGAATGCTGATCTATTGTCTAATTGGCTACAGCAAGGAGCCTGCACTGGTCTTGTAGCCCAGCAGCAATGTGTTCTGTGTGGGTCCTTCTGCAGCAGCTCCCTTCTGCAGTCAGTGGGAAGGGAGCAGTGGGTCATTTTGGAAAACCCTGTGGACCAATTTTGGCTCCTGTGCCACAAGTTGGGAACCACTGGGCTAGAGAGTGTAGATCATGAACTTCTGTTCACCCTGTGCTATAAGGAACAAGGCGATTGTGAAGAAGATTAGATGTTAACAAATTCAAAATTATTGTTAAGGAAAGACTTCTTCACACATGTTTTTAAACAGTGGAAGTAATTGTCACAGGAAGTTGCTGAGGGCTAGGAATTTAGCAAGATTCAGACATAGACTGGACATTGATGTAGATATCATAAACATTCATGAACGTTCTTCAAAGCGTCTGACGAAGTGGGATTTTCTCCCACAAAAGCTCATGAGATGAATAAATTTGTTAGTCTTTAAAAGAGCCACAGGACTTCTTGTTTGTTTTGATAAACATTCAGAGTTATCAATATTAATAATAATATTTTGGAAGGGTTAAAAGGATTAAAGTCAATCTCTAAATATTACAGATCAGCATGAAACCTAATTGTGAGGGGAAGTAGGTTATCCCACATCTATCTTCTCCTGGGTTCTTACGCCTTCCCCTGAAACTTTTGGCAAAGTTTAAGAGGCAGGTGTGTTACTGAATTAGATGGACCTCTGATCTGATTCAACATACCCTATGGTTATATCTACACTTGGAAAGTTAAGTCGACTTAATAAGGTCCACTTTAAGTCAACTTAAAGTGGACCTTATTGAGTCGATTTAACAGAAGTCGACTTAACTATTCAAGTGTAGATGTGACCTCTTTTTGACCTTATTAAGTCGACTTAACGTTTTAAGTCGACTTAAAAAGGTTCACCTAGGCACTACTCCACGTCTCCACTGGCTTACGTTGACTTAATAAAGTTGACTTAAGCACTAGTTCGAATTAAAACCAGGTGTTATTAATTCAAACTAACTTTTCCTTAATTCGAGTTAAGGAGCAGCTTAAGTCGAATTAAGAAAAGCCCAGTGTAGACGCAGAGTAAATTAAGTCAACTTAAGCCTCCTTAAGACAACTTAATTTGTAAGTGTAGATGCACCCCATGATCCTATTTTTGCACCTACAATTGTGTTAGTGGGTAAAGCCGTGACTGTCTGTTGCTCACTCCAATGCCAATACCTTTCATAAACTTGAATAAGTCAATATTGTATTTTATCCAATATCTCTTTCTAATTCCAATTCTTTGGAACATATTTTCTTCTCTTCATTTTTTGGATCCCCCCTAACTTTATTCCCATTTGAAAATCTCTTTTCCTCTTCTTCATGCTACTACTTCTAATGAAATAATGTCTCTGATCTCACATAGGTTCATCTGCTATTGATCTGTTTGTTGATTAACCTTGTTTACTTCTTTGCTGTGTCCTTCTCTTATCCTTCCCCCTCCCCAGTAGATATATAAATAAAAAAAACCTGCAATCTGTATATAAACACAACACACCTTTACTTACAGTATGATATTTAGAAAGAAGGGACTGTATAAGAGAGATTGAGAAAAGAAATGACACCGAGAGATATGGAGGTAAGAAAAAAGAGACACAAATGCAGGTTAAGGTATAATCAGCAAGATTACATACAGCCACATATAGCTAGAAACAAGCAGACAAGCAGACAGCAAAAAGATAACTGCCTATTCAGTAATAATTACGTGAGGGTTATAATGTGTACACTGTAGTGTCAGCAGTTAGCATTTTCTATTAGGAACCACATGAAGATATAGCCTACTGCCTTTGTAAGACTCAGAGGAATTTGAGGCATGTGGGAAGCTGTCAGACACAGTACTTGAGGTGTGACTGGAATACAATTGCTATTCCTGTACACTGTGTCTTTGTCCATTCATAACACTAAGATACTCACCAGAAAGGATTTCACATCATTGCCACAGGCGCAATGACTTGTGGTAATTCTTGGGATCCTTTCTATACCTTCAGGATTATTTGGCTATAATAGCAGCAATGGAATATTCAGACAGTCAAAAATCATTAGTTTACACATTTGCCTCAGCATGGTCATTTCTGCATCACTCAGCACAGCAATAGTATGAGGAACATGACATATTAAGGAGCTATATCTTGAGTTTCCTCCTCCCCCGCTTTAACTAAAATGCCCAAGTCAGTTACTTCACTCAATGAAACTACCTGCACATTTTGGGTCAGATTCCCTTTCCTGAACTGGCTTTTTGCATCAAGGGATGTAAAAGAACAGCAGACAGACCATAGTTGGCTCCTGTGCCATCTGTCTCCCCCGTCCTCATGTAAAAGTGTACTGGTGTAGTTGTGGCACGTGTGTGAATAATATTAGTTGATCCTAACGTTTGGATGAATAAAGTTTTAATTCCCCCCTCTCTCCCCAAATTTGTCCAGTGACACTTTGACCACACATTAGCAGAGACCATCTAACCCTTAAGCTCCAAGCAACCAGGTACTTCCATAATGTTATGATTTTGACAGACATCTCAGAATCCACTTGCAGCTTTTCTTTTAGCTGCAATTTTGATTTTCTGAAAATTCACTCACAGCATGAGACATACCAATTGAATGAATTGTCCCAGCAAAGAAATTATAATCCAGGAGTTACAAAATCTTATGGACATGTAGTGAATTGCTGATTTAAGTTGAGAACTGTAAACCCAATATGGAAATTATGGACCAAATGAAGGTGATATGAAAAGTTGTATATATTAGACTCACTTTTAGAAGACATACCCTGAATTATACTCTTTTAAACTTATACTCCTGTACATCTACTTACTGCCTTTTATTAAAGTCTAAGGCAATGGTTCCCAACCTTTTTGGCTCCAGGGCCACAGATATAATTTAAACTACCTTGAAGGGCCACCAGTCTCCACCAACAGCCCTCCTCTCCCCATACTGCCAGAGAAAAGGAATTCAGTGAGGAGGATCTCCCATCCCCTTGGCAGCAGCAGGGAAACCGCATGCATCCTGTAACCTCATGTACTCCACCTGGGTCTCTAGATGGTGGCTCTGTTCTGCAGCCAGGGGCACAGGAGATCAGTGCTTCCCTCCTTCTAGCTCCAGCAGGGATCCCAGTGCCTAGGAACCCAGGTGGAGTGCTTTTCTGTGCTCCCTGCTACATCCAGGGGTATCCCCATGGCTATATCAAGGAGCCTGCACTAGTCTTTTAGCCCTGTGGCAATGTACTCCATCTGGATCCTTAGGCAGCATCTCCCTTCTGAAGGCAGTGGGAGGAGATCAGTGGCAACTTTGAAAGAGTCCAGGGGCCACTTTTGGTTCCTGGCCCAGAGGCTGGGAACCACTGCTCTAAAGAATCCTAACTGTAGATCTACACTTCAAACTGAGTTGTAAATTCCACCCTGACAAGACAGATATGTTTTAGCTTTGAGTGAACTACTGTGCTAAAAATAGATTATAGGTTCAATGGGGCAAGGGTTGGGGGAGGCTAGCTACCTTTATTATGCATCTAGAATCTTACATAGATATATACATGTAATGGCTAGCCTGACATGCTGCTTCTGCCATAGGCTAGTTTAGCTCACTAGCTTGATCAGAGATAGCATGGATATGTCTCATTGAGCTGGAATTTACACCTCCAGCTCCAAGTGTAGACATATCCCAAGTTGGAGTAATATTTATGGTGAGGAGGCAGAAATAGGTGTACAAATGTGTAAGTGCAAGTATGGGAGATACATTCCCTTAAATTCTCCAATTCAATGGACCATGAATAAGTCTATTCCTTAGAAATGTACTTCTCCTTCAATCCTATATGGTAGATCACACTTGGTCAGGCTTTAAAACTTAGGAACAGACTACTGTATGCATACATTTGTATGAGCCGGCTTTATAAACACAAAGGCCCAATAAGCATAGACAAATCAGATATTTGCATACATACATGGCAAATTAAATACCTAATTTCCATAAATGCATACAAATAATATTATTTGCATACACACAATATACTTACAATAATACATTATATACATGAAAATCTATGTATACAATTGCATGTGCCTAAATTTGAAAACTTATCTCAAAGTGATATACTACAATGGAGAAGTTTACTTCTGTGAAAAAGAATCTGTACCAATTCATGGTTCTGGTTCACTTTTCAAAGTTACACAGAGAAGAAGGAAATACAGGCAATGTGACTGGCTAATGCACAGAATGTTTCTAATTATCAGAAGGCTGAATTCCTGGAACAACCTCCCAATAGGAACGTTGGTGGCTAACAACCTGATTAGATTTAAGACCAAGCTTGATAAATTTCTGAATGTGATTGGACAATGGTGTGGCCTGTAGTAATGTTGAGGTTTGTCTTGGTGGCATAGGGGAATCCCTTCCATTCCTAAATCTCATGCTTCAGGTCCTCAAATGGCTGCCTGAAGGGATCAGCTTCCTGAAAGTTATAATTCTTTAGTCTAATACTGATTATGAGGCTCAACACAGGGATAAGTGGCCTGTGTTGTGCCCATCTGGCAAGATGGTTTGATGGACCCTTCTGGCTTTAAAATCTGACTCTATGTTAATGCTATAGAAGCATGCTCAAAAGTATTTACCAGCAGAAGCTGCTTCACCTACAAAATAAAATCCATTCACCTCTGTTTCTGTCATTTTTCATTTTATAATACTAATACTGCCTTTGTTACAGAACTTGTTTCTGGGGATTAATGAGGTTTTGGAGCCACTGGCCAGGAAATGCCCTGCATCTCAATCCAGCAGGAAATGGTATCAAGTTACCACACATATCTCCAAGAAGTCACTATGGGTACATCCACACTGGAGCCTTAAGTCAACTTAAGGATGGTTAAGTCGACCTACAGACCGCTGCGTCCACATTGGGTGCTTTTAAGTCGACTTACGTGCTTCCTTAAGTCAATTTAATAACACCACCTCTGAAGGTCGACTTAATTCTTCAGTCAATCTTATTAGGTCGACTTAAGCCAGTGTAGATAGGGAATGCCCTTAAGTTGACCTAGTTGGCCTCCAGGCCCCAGTGCAATGTGGAACAGCTACCCCACAGTGCACCACTCTTCTGTCAACCTAGCACCTGCCAGTGTGGATGTTGGCGGTCGACTGCAGTTTTCAGTGTTGACTCTCTAAACAGACTTAACAAGGTTGACTTAAAGTCGACTTAAAGTCAACCTTGTTAAGTCGACTTAACAGAGCCTCCAGTGTAGACATACCCTGTATGTCCCAATTATGTGTTATTATGTATTTTCTTCCCAATTATTCCACTGCAGTAGCAAGCAGATGAAAAGACTGTATCCTGGTAGGATTTCTTAACACTGTCTTTCTGAGTGCTGGAGCATGTTGTACAAAAGAGATGTATTGGAAAAAGAAGCTAAACTACAGAATGATTATGTTAACATTGCTGTCATAAAGATTATCACAAGGTAATTGGACACATGTCTCTCTTAGTTAGCTAATCGTGGCATTTACATCAAATGCTGGATTCTGAGAAGGGGTGTCAATATTTGATCTCTTTCCTTGCTCATTCCCTTAACCTTTCCAGCATGAAGCTGATTCTTGTCTGGTAGGTGACAGCAGAGATCATGCTAGCTCCTGTTCAACAATGCTCTTTTCACCTTCTTCTCCACACAATGAGCATGTGCATGAATGCAGCATGCTGCACTAGCAAAACTGCAAAAGAGCACACATGTGGAAAACTGAAAGTAATCAAAGCACTAAGCCTAGATCACTGTTTCTCTAGAAAAGAGAGCATAATGGTTTAAGAATGGCAATTTAACTCTTTGGTAGTTGTTGCAAAACACGTATTGTATTGTGTAGGCCAAATTTTGAACTTAGTTGTGTCAGTATAAATCTGGGATGACTCCCGTAACTTCAGTGGAGTTTCTCCAGAGAGAGATAGACAGACAGACAGAGAGACACATGTGCTATAGCTGAGAATTGAATTAATCTATCTATCTATCTATCTATCTATCTAATCTCCCCATCCATCCTTTCATCGCTGATAGGGAGAAATATATTTTCTAGAAACTTTAAAGTGCCAGATTTATAAGAATACTCCATAAGAAAAATATTTCTATTGAGAAAGGTGCTTTATATTTCAAAGATAATACAGTGTTTCACATTTTTACGCTATAGAAACTATCTAAAGGCTTCCAACGGGACACAATATTCATTCCACTTAAAATGAAAAGTGCCTTTGGTATTTGAACATATTTATGAAACAGTGAATGTAGAGCTGTGCTTATAGCTTCACAGTAATCCGTGAAAGGATTTTACTGAGGCACAAGACAAATAGAAGTACCTGAAATAATTTGATCATGTAAAATTAAAAAAAAAACAACATAACAGCTAGAGGAAAATTAACTATCTTAATTAGTAGCTAACTTTTTTCTTTTTCAATTTTGACTAAAATTTAGAGGTTAGCTAGCAAACACTCTTACCTGAATTTTTGCAAATAACCCTTTGCTCAATTAACTAAAATACAAGCCTTGTACAGAATTTCTTCTCGTGTTTATAGGCACTAGAAGGTAGTGGCTATGTTTATTTTCTGATTCACAGATACAAAATAATGAACATTCTAAAACTGAGGTTAGCAGTGAAGAAAGCACATGAGTGGAATCATACATTCTTTTTTCTCTTGCTGAATAATCCCCTCTCCAAAACCTTAAAAACCACAGCTTTATGCTTTTTCTGTTTGTGAATTTTCTACAAAAAGGCTTATTTTTTAACTAAGACGTTCATTATCCAAAGTTATTTTACAAATGTTTTATGCACACAAATGTTAGCCTATGGATTGTTCACAGACTATTAGCCATGACAATTACTTGCTTTGAGTACTAGCTGTTCATAATTCCTTATGTGCATCGTATAGCTCATCTGCTAAGTCACAGGATATTGGTGCTACTTCCTAAACTGCATGATTGAAAAAAAATTATAAATGAAAGGAAGGTTTGAATAATACATGACTGGCAGCAACATTTGATCAAATTCAAACAACAGTTTAAAATATCACCATGAATATTTACAAGATATTAGCTCTTTCACATATAAAAGCAGTGGTCCATGGGGCAACTTCAGGAGCTCTGAACCAGACCATCTCAAACTGTGCACCTTGAGTTATGGTTGGTCATGTGGTATTGGCTATTCATTTCCAGCAGCCACATTACATTGAAAGAAGCTAAAATACCTTAAAGACTTTGCTAATTTCCTTTTCAATGTTATGCAATCACAAATGGGAGGGGAGCTAGCCAGTGAAGATCATTAAGGGGAAAGGAGACTATACGTAAGTCTCTCTACTAGGATGTGGTCTACACTAGAAAAGGCTTAAGAGTCCACAGTCTAGAAACACATACAGAATTATTTTATATCAGTGGAGTACTGTCTAGAGACTGTTTAAGACCCAGTGGGGCATTGTGGCTAAGTTTTGGCAGGGAGCTATCAGTGCAGACTGGCACTGCAGCAGATTAAAATGAATTGGCAGCTGGTGAAGGGGAGCAGGCAAATGAGTACATTTTCTGAAAGCAGTGATGATTAATCAAAGGGTATGGAGAAGATGGAGTCATGATCTTCCCTGAGTAGTTATATTTTAAAATGATGTCATTTGGCATATTAGGGATGGAGAAAATGTGCCCTTCCTTCCTCACATCTTCTTTTTTTACTTTTACTTGAGATATAATTTTCTATTTTCCTAACTTAGATCAAGTGATTTATGCTTATTTCTATCATTCCTGCACTTCCCAATGGCTCAGTTGTCCTTTCATGAGGCAGCACACCTGCCTGTAACTGTCAAGAAGCTTTAGTTTGAATAGGGCCAGCTTTTCCCTTATTATTTCACTCCTTTTCTTCTTCTTTCTCTTTTCTTCTTCTCTCTCACCATATCTCTTAGCTTTCATCAGTTCTCTGCTCCATTCTTTTCCTTTGTTGTTTTAACCAACATACATTTTTCACTGCTCCCCTCTTTTTCCCTTGGGCCCATTCCTGTGAGGGGCTGGTCTTCTTTTCCAACATGTGGAATCTCTTTCCCAATTACTTCAGCAGGAGCTAAGTGCTTGCATTTTGCAGAATCAGGTCAATCTTATCTCCCTATTCCTGTTCCTTGACTCACACCATTTACTTCAGCAGAGAGCTCAGTGAGATATAGAAGTGAATTTGGAATGCCAAGGAGTAGGGAAGAAGAGAGGTAGCAATAAGAAGCTAGTGTCTAGATTTAACTGTAGAGACAGAAGTAGAGAAGGGCTCCAGCCTTTGCTAAAGTATTAGAAGATATTCATTTAGCCATTTAGTAGAGGTTTTTACATGAGCATAAGTCTTTTCTATTTGGTAAAATTCAGCACACAAATCAATTACTGTATATATGTAGAGAGCTAATAAGATCATCATGTTAAGTGCAAAAAAAGTTTGTTTTGGAATGGGAATAAGTATTATACATGCACTGAAGAAGCAGTTCTCTGGAATAGAGGGAAGCAGCAGTCAGAAAAGCAGGAAGTTTTATTGTACATTGCTCCTGATAATTCAAGAAGTACTAAATCACTGCATGAAAATTTATATTTCCAGAAATTAAATGGTATAGATAAAAACTAGTAAATCAAATAGTTCCATAATTACTCTATGTGAAAGAAGATCTGTATTATAATGCTGTATATTGTCATTTGTTCCCTTTCAATTTGATAGCAACTGAATATTATTGCCTTATAATTTCTATTGATTAATCTGGCCTTTCACACTTCTATAATCTTTGTGTTTTGTATAGGTTATGACCTAGTTACCAGGTTAGCTTGTAGATTCTCCAGGGTTTTTCTTTTCTTTCCTTTTTTTTTAATGGTGCTGCATGGTACATGTAGACAGTTTAGCTAATGTCTGGCTTTGTGCTTTTCAATAAACTTAGGTAACAAGTAATATTTTCTTCTCTAGACTCAGAGCAGTAATGCTAATACTAGGGCCTAATACTGAGAGAAGTATTGCAGTGGTGGGTACACCACTCCCTGCAGGGTTGTATCTGAGATAATCTCAGGCCAAATTGTGGACTGGCTTCTGTAGCCATACTGGGGAATGAAGTGTAAAATGCCTGTGCCTTCCCTGCATGGACTACCCATGCTGTTCGCAGCAATACCAGGGGAGATGCTACATACATCTCTCTGGCTATGTCTACACTGGGTAATTTAAGTCGACTTTAACTAAGTTGACTTTAGCGTGTCCACACTTAAAAATAAAGTCGACTTAAAGGGGAACTTAAAAAGTTGACCTAGAGCGTCCACACTAGATGCCTAGGTCGACTTCTAGGGGCTTAGGGGGACCTAGGGGATCCACAGGGGCAGGGGGGCACCCCTTGCCCAATGCCAGGGGGCTCAGCCTTTGCCCCATTGTACCTAGGTACAATGGGGCAAAGGGGGACAGGGACCCTGGCAGGGCATAGGGGCAGGGTGGGCAAGGCTCTGCCCTGCCAGGTGGGGGGGGCATTCTAGGCTCCTCCTGTGCCCCCCCCCCAGCAGGGAGGGCATTGGTGTAGCCCTGGGGTAGCCCTAAGTCGACTTAGGGCTACCCCATGTCTACACTGGCTTAAGTTGACTCTAGGGAGTCAACTTAAGCCTTAGGTCTACTAGGAAGGTGGTTTTATAAAGTTGACTTAATTTTAATTAAGTCGACTTTACTTTCCTTGAGCTTGCTTAAGTCAACTTAAGGAAACTGTAGTGTAGACGCAGGGTAAATTAAGTCGACATAAGCAAGCTTAAGTCGACTTAATTTACCAGTGTAGACGCAGCCTCTGTGTGTCTGAGTCAGCAGGGGAGAGGAATGGATAAATTGTTGACACCCATTCCTCTGACCACTGGGGGAAGTGTGCTGAGGTAGTAATACACTTGCCACAGTGTACTCTTCTTCAGCGGAAAAGGGAAATTGAGAGGGAGGATGTGACTTTGAGAGAAAAAATGAGCTGGGTTTGTAGCAAAACCAAAATTCAGTCCTTGCAGTGTTTTTTACCTTAAGTCGGTGGAAGGGATGGGGGGAACATATTTCCTTTCACTGCTCAGAAAACATTCTTACCATTCCCATGTAAATGTAATCAAAATAATGTACCATAGAAAAGAATAACTAAATAACTTATTGTTCAAAGCAATCTGTCCCAGACATACTGGACTCTTGGTTTAGCTGAGCACAAATCACTTAAGAAATAGAAGAATCCCCTTAAACATTTATTATTCAAGTGAGAACAAACAGTAGGATTCTCATTTTGGCTCAGTGGGTTGTTTTAAAATATCTACTTTAATTCTGAGGACACATAACAAAAATGTGGACCAAATTCCCTGCTCGTGTAAATGAAAGTAATTATATTGATTTAATACAATTTTATCATTTATATTAGCTCAGAACTTAGTCCAGACTAGTGCAGACACTAGATGGAAGAGTCTTCTACGTGGCTCCTATTAAATTTTTTGCAGTGTTGACTTTAGCCTGAGTAACATTACCATGATAAAGCAAACAAGGAGTACTGTGGTACTTTTAAAGACTAACGAATGTATTTATTGCAAGAGTTTTCATGGGAGAAAATCCTACTTCATCAGATGCTTTAAAGATGGGGAACTTATAGAATGGGAGCCTCTGACGAAGTGGGATTTTCTCCCACGAAAGCTCATGTGATAAATAAATTCATTAGTCTTTAAAAGTGTCACAGGACCCTTTGTTTGTTTTGCTGAACTAGATTAAGACGGCTACCCCTTTAGAATTTATTACCATGATAGTCATGGTATTCTCTGCCATACATATCAGAGGATACTGTAGCACAGTAGAATACTGGCAGTCATGTTAATTACTTCAAATGGCCATTGAAAAATGTGAGTGGTCGCCACTGTACGTGCATAAGGCCACAATAATGTCAGACACCAGTTAATGGTCACAATGGGCCAAGTTCATCACTAGAGTAATGCCACTGAAGGAAGGAAAAGAAGAAAAGGTGTAACTCATTCTTCCTCCTCCTACTGCCAATGTCACATCTCTTCTGTGGCCTGCCCCAATCCCAAATCAACTCTGCTGCTACTTCTTATACCAAACTTAGCTCCAAGTATGTCAAGATGTGACAGAGCTAGTTGCCACTGTGTCCTGAAGTATCTCATCTGCTGAGTGCTGTCTGGAAGGGTGAGGAAAGAGGTAGGAGAACTGGGAAGTGGGAAAGGAAGCTAGCTATTAACCTCCACTCAGCACTTACATGTAGAGGCTTCATCATCCCACAAACTAGGGGTATCACTCCAAGCCCCACACCAGTTCCCCTGCTAGCACCCACAACTCCCCAGCCATAGCCTGCTATGATCCAGTATCTTGCTGAGATCCAGTTCAATAAAGCTTTGCAGCCACAAAACACTATGGCATCTGAGTGAGGCCTGGCAAGAAACCATGGGTGCAAAAAGTGGATTAGCCAGTGTTCTGTGTAGATTATATAAATGACTAGTTGTGCGCTGGGAGAAACAAACCAGTATGAATAACTTAACTTTCTTGAACCTTCATCCATACATGAGAACCAGAACCCTCTGATTTCCAACAAGGTCTGGCACACTTTCCTGCCATCCTTATTATCTTCTAGTAGGCCTCACAGTTTCCTTCCTCATCTCAGACACCCCAAAGCATCCATTTTGAAAGGGCTTCCTTTTCATGCAGGTTCAAAGTAAAACACTCATTGATGAATGTATCACTGCATTAAAAGACAATAAAGGCTAGTGCATGAGAAGATATTTGTGTAATAGAGCTTTTTATGTATGCTTAAGTCTTTCCTATTTGGAAAAATTTAGCGCACATTTCAATAGATGTATATATTTAAGGAGCTAATGAGGTGGTCTTACACTCTCTGCAAATTAACTTGTGAGTTTTGGAATGGGAATAAGTATTCTACATGCACTGAAAAAAAACCCAACCCAAAAACAGTTCTCTGGAACATAGAGAAGCAGCAGAAAAGGAAGAAGTTATATTATCCTAAAAGAAAGGGTCTAGGAGAACAACATATACATCTATGAAGAAAAATAAAATAAACAGAAGGTTTAAAAACTGAATAAAATTAAGGATGTCAGAACACATTTGAAAGCTGATGATTGGAAGAGTTGAAGAAAACAACTTGAATTAAAATCAATTAAATACAGAAAAGATACTTGTGCTGAAGATGCAGAGACTAATATCCCAACAGCTGCTTACACTGAGTAGATGATGAAATTAACTGCAATATTCTTCAGTAATATAGTAGTAAAATTGAGAATGAAAGCTCTGTTGAGATTTAGCCTTTTCCACAAGTACAAAAGTCATATACTTGACTAGGTGTAGAGAAGATATATTAAAAATGTTACTAAGAATGAGGGCATGTAAAATTCTTATGTTTCTCAAGTGAATTATTGTGTTGTCATTTACCACTATTGAGCATCAATATATAGAATATTAGGTTAACCTGAAGATGAACTCTTCTCCCAGATTTTCTAGTAAGTAGGACATAGGGTTCATTACTGTTTCCCCATAAGTCTGTGGGAGCAGGATTAGGCCCTAAGAAACATTCCCACATGAAAGATGGAAGGGTGTTAAAAAGTCACCACAGCTAACACCTAACTACATAATGTTAATTCTTACTATCATACACTTCAAAACAAAACAAAACCTTAAATAAGTGATGCTATTCAGCCAATTCCCTACTGCTATGGATCAGCAGATTTTGCTCATTTAAGCTTCACTTTGTCTCATTAAATGTTCAAACATTAACTCTATCAGGGGACAGGAAATAGTGGGTGTGGGGCAGGGTGGGTGTGGGAGATGGGGTGGTATTTGTTTGTTGTTCTGAAAACATTTGGTTTTAGTGAAATAGTGAAAATATTTCAATTCTGAAATTCCATTGTGGTATCTCATGGATGTTCTACTTTAGGTTTCTGATACTTCCACTTTCGTGTATAGACTGGGCTCCCTGGTGAGAGAACACCTTCCTTGTTGTACCACAATCTCTCTTTGCTTGGTAAAGGAAGGAATCATGCAGTGACATGGCCTCAGTTCACCATGGGAAATGAAATCTGGCAGTGGAACCCAGATCATAGAAGAGTATGGGAGTATGAGGCACTCAAATAAAACTCACAGGAGGCTCTATGGCAACATTTCAGGACTGAAATATTTTGATTTTCATCCATTTAGTTTTTTGATGAAAAATTGAAATTTTCTTCAGGAAGCAGGCACTGTGAAAAATGTCATTTAGCTGAAGGTGCTATTTTCCATCAAACAACAGTTTTGATGAATTTTTTTTTGACCAGGCCTAAAACTAACACATACAACATGACAAGATGGTACTAAAACAGGCACATATTTTCCTCTGAAATAAATTTTCAGTACAATATATCAGTAACAGATTATAAGAGACCTTCAGTGTTTACAAGTATTCAGTTTAGCTTTCCCTTCAGATACCACAGACTAAGACAGTGGTTCCCAATCTTTTGGCTGAAAGGCCACAGATATCATTTTTACAACCCTGAAGCATCACCAGTCTCCACCAGCAGCCCCCTCCCACCCCATCTCCACTGCAGTCAGGTGGAAGGAGTTCAGCAAGGAGGCTGCCTCCTTGCTGATCTTCCATCTCCCTGGCTGCAACAGAGAAATGACCCGAGTCTTGTAACTCTGTGCACTCTACATGGGTCCCTAGCCAGTGGCTCCCTTCTTCAGCCCAGGAGATGGAAAATCAATGCTCCCTTCCCTCTGGCTCCAGCAGGGACCTCAGCACCTATGGACCTAGGCAGAGTGCTTTGCTGTACTCCCTGCTATAGACAGGGAGAGGTAGTGCTGATCTCACATCCCCATGGCTGCAGCAAGGAACCTGCACCGATCTTTTAGTCCAGTGGAAACAATGTTTCACTTGGGTTCTTAGGCAGCAGCTCCCTTCTCCAGTCAGCAAGAGGGAGCTGCAGGCCACTTTGAAAGCCCCTGCAAGCCACTTTTGGGCCCCAGGCCACAGATTGGGAACCACTAAGGCAATTTCTGATGACTGTGCCAGACGGCTTCCACTCTGAGCAATAGTCAGGACTCTTATCGCCTGTTGAAACACACAAAGAGTGATGCACCTCTGTCACTCTACTGACTTCATACATCAGTATGAAACTGGAGAAATGAAGAAGTGAATCAGGCCTACAGTCTCCTTACTTTTTTGAGACAACATTTCTTTTGCTGAAGAGGCACAGACACATCTACAAGTTAGTATTTATTTTAAATTTGGGAAAAAAAAAACCTTTTATAAAATGAACTATAGTCAAGTCCTGTGGACTAGTTCCTCAACTGACATAAAGTTGTGTGGCTCCAATGAAACTATGCAAATTTACACCAAATGAGGATTTGGCCCATACATTAAAAACTTGCTATATGATTATTACAAACTTTCCAGGGGAAAAAAAAATCTATTCGCAGATGAAAGAGTATTTCCAAAGGGAATGGTTAGCTTGAGGGAAAATTGGGAGAAAATGAAAATTGGGCTTATAATGAAAAGCTTTTTCATCCTAAAATATGAAAGAATGCCTTCATAATACTTGCTCAAAATCTAGCCATGAAAATGCCTAACACTTCAGAAGGGGTAGAAAGAAAAGATGGATTAAATCCTGGTTGTTACTTTACAAAGTTAAACACAATAGGGGATAATTTACTCTTGGATATGAAAGGCAGAGTTAGACTGTTGTATTCTTCACTTGTATGCTCAGACTCCCTTTAATATCTTATAATATTTTATAATATTTTATATTTTTGTATTTTGAAATAAAGTCTTTAATAATGATATTTCAGTAATGGAAAAACGATAGTGCTACAGATATGACTAGAAAAGAAGCAGTATCTCATTTATAGAACACACTGTGTTTGATGCAGAAGTAGAATGGCCTTTCGTGAAGAAATGGGAAAGAGATGCAGCACCCCAAAAAAAAAAAAAAAAAAAAAAAGATTGGGAGGAAAATAACTAGATAAGAAAATACTTCTTCACTATATTCTTTCACAAAAGAAAGCTAAAGTAAGTTACTCTGGGCCAGATACAGACACACACTGAATAACATTTTACCACATGAGTAGTTTCACTGAAGTCAATGAGATCATTCATGGAGTAAGATGCTATGCAAAGTGAGTAAAGGAATCTGGTCCTATAACAGGACTGTCTAACCCCAACTGAATTGAAAGTGACTTATGACCGAAGTATAAATATGCTTGGGACTATTTAATTTTGATGACTAATATCAATATTTATTTTTAAATATTTTAATTTTTTCTGATTTAAATTTTCATGGTTGTGCAAATTGCAGTTTGTAAGCATTTTTTTCTATTCTTGTCTATTCATATTTTCATTTTTCTTACTTTGCCTATCTTTAAATCTCTGTTACTCTCAATAGAAATGTGTTTTATTGCTTGGGTGTATACAGTGAAATTTAGCAGTCTGACTCCGAGCACACTGAAGACTTGGGTACATACTCAGATTGCTAGCCAAGGCTGAACTCTCTTTTCACTGTACTAACAAGATTAAAGCTAGCTCAGGTACACCAACCCATGCTATAAGCATGCCTATATTTGTAGTGAAGAATAATATACCCAAAATTCACATTCTCTGGTCTGCTCCTGGTTCAGCACAGCCATACACTAACACTTATTGAGAGTACATTGTGTGGTTACAACTTTACACTAAAATTCTAACAGAAACCATCCTAGATACACATCTTGAGTTGTGGAACAGACCTTGAAGCAAGAATTTGAAAGACTTAGGAACCTAACATTGTCTCCATGTAGAAGATAAAAACACTCCAAAGATAGGCATGATTTATGACTTGCAAGATATACTTTCCCACTGAATTGCAGCAGGAATCCCCAGTCTGGAGAGGGAGGAGCACAGCTTCTTGTGAGAAAACTGACAGTTACAGGTCTCAGACCTGTACAGGGTGCCCTTAGAGAGGCCACAAGGGAGCTAGAGGTCAAGTAATCTCAGGAACAATGCATTTGGCTCTCTACCACCCCTCACCCTGCATTAGCACTCAGCTCAAGCCACATACCAGAGTAGCAGCATTCCAATAGGAAATGAAACAGCCAAAGCAGAAATAGCCATACCGGTGTGAGACCAGGATAAAATGGCCTCCAGGTAAGGCTACTCCTCTACCCAGCACCCACTGGACTCAGGATAGTGCAAGAGAGGTACACCCCTGTGGGCAACAGGACCCAGGCAATGCCTCCCTTTCTCTCCCCTCCCTCCCACCTGCCCCACCTAGAGGATCCAGCCATAGACTCAGCCAATAGCAATAGGACCAGCCAAAGCAGTGACCTCTGCATATTCCAACCAAAACTGACTTTCTCTGCCCTGTTTGACTGGCTGTTTGCTCTAACCATCCCAGTCTCTTCCTCTCAGCTTCACTCCACACCTGGCCCACCTCCCCTCTGCAAACTCCTTTCTCTTTCCCTTCCGTTTAGCTGATTGCTGCCTATATAAACCCATCCAATAAATAAAATAATGGATGTCAGTTGCCACTACCACAAAGTTCACACTGTTAGTGTGTCCTTCTCCCTTTCCCCACCCTGTGTCTCTCCCTCATCACTTTTAGCTACTTGTTCTCATGGGGGAGACCCCAGTTCAAATTGCCCTGCCACATGAGGAGAGAGAAGGGATTTGAAGAGGGGAGTACACTGCCCATTAGGTTATAGCGTATTCTGACATGGAGACTCTTTTGATCTCTCCTGTTGAAGTTGCCCCACTTTGGATAAATAATTTTAAAATGTCATTGGATCAAGGGACTGGATTTCTTGCCTTCCAGGGGAGTGCTCTGATCATCAGGCTCCAGCATCATTTTCCTGTGTGGTCATGTTCTCTCCGGCTCAGTGTTGAAGCTGTTGCATTGAGGCTAAATAATGAAAGACTCAGTGAACCAGACAGCAAACATGGGTAGGGTACTCACCTAGGAGGTGGCAGATCACTGTTCAAATCCCTTCTTCTCTTCTCATGAAGGGACAACCTGAATTGAGGGATCTCCCACATCTTACATGAGTACCTAACCACTGGGATAAAAGTTATAAGGAAAATCATCCTCATCCTCCTGCTTTTTGTAAATGTGCCTAATGCCCAGAGAAAGTTTGCTGTTGGGAAACCCAGGCAGAGGGAGAGACTTCCCTGCAGCTCAGATTTAAGTGCCTATCTCCAAGAAGTGGGAGAGACTTAGCACACACCACTCCCCCCACGCCACCCCTCCCCCCAGCTTGTCATTTCCCATTGGAAAGCATAGGCAAGGAGCCATGCAGCAGCATGATGGCTTCTGCAAATCCCATTCTAAGGCATCTGTCTCTCCCCTATATTATTTAAGGAGCCTAAGCACCCAACTTGGGTTTTGTGAATTTCAGTGGTTTTCTAGGCACTAAATATTGAGCATGTTGCCATTCACTATTATCGCATTTTGTGTTTCTATGTGTGTGTGTTTTAAAGTGACTGTTATTACAAGATCAATCACTGGTCAAATTATCAAAAGTAAACTAACAAACAAATAACAGTTCTTATCCTCAGAACTGAGCAATTTAGCATCATATCAAGGTGTGTTGGAATATGAAACATCAATTTTAGTAGACACATACCATTCCTAGTTTACTTTTAATAGTCAACAGGTTTAAAACAAACAAAAGGAAGGACCTCTTTACATAATGAACAATCAACCATTAGAACTGATTGCCAGATGATGTTGTAAAGGCCAAAATGTAACAAGATACTAAAAAAGATAAGACAAGTTCATGGAGGATAGGTCCATAGATGGCTAGTAGCCAGGATTTTCAGGGATGGTGTACCACACTCTGAGTTTCCTCAGCCTCTGTTTGCCAGAAGCTGGAAGCAGATGATGGCATGGATCACTGATGATTACCTGTTCTGTTCATTTCCTCTGAAGTGCTTGGCACAGACCGCTCTTAGAATACAGAATATGGAGCTAGATAGATCATTAGTCTGACCTGGTGTAGCTATTCATATTTTCTTACTTAAAAAAGCATACACATTTATAGTGAATGTATTTTCATTCAAGCAAACAAGGCTCAGATCCGTTTTGTGGCAATTTATTGCTCAAGGAGACCCTACGTGGGTTGCCCCTATGGCCACATAACAATGCCATTTCCCTGCCCAATGTTGTTCTCCCAGTTCCTTGGAGTGGCAGAAGATATCAGAGTTATTAAAGATGAATGGACTGTTCACAGCTCTTGGAGCTCTTGCTTCAGGCTGCCTGCAGATTCAGAAAATAACAGTTACATTCAGCTCACGTTTTCAAGTTTTACTTTGAATAGAATTTTCATCTCATCATGTGACTGCCAGAGTTGGGGCCCTACACATAAATTATATAGCATAATGGCATATCCAGGCTTAGTCTAGGCTATTTATTGTCTTTTGTTTTTCTGAAATGGTTTGTTCATGCTGTGTCACCGTCCAGTTCCTTTTTGTATGACCATCTGAGTCTCATTTACAGTTTTGTATTTTCAGATGCCTTTAATATATGTAATTTTCCCATCTTGGTAATCCCTTATGCTAACTAATCTGCTGGTGTTGTTTTGTCTCTTGCTGTTCGGAAACCTTTTAATTGAAAGGAAAATTGCTACTCTGATAAACACTTTTATTTTCTTTTTTTTTTAATTTATTTTATTTTTCCAGTTCCACGAATCTAGGATTTAAGTTTAAATTGAAATAAAATATTTTAAAAATTGGAAAAAAAAACAAAAACATGTTGGAACCTTCTATAGAAACAGTAGGTTAGAAAGTAAAAAAAAAATAGTGAACTCAGGCCATTTCTTTCTTCTGGAAACAAATCTGTTTCTTAAACCCGTTGTTGCTGTCAAGATTTCCTTTTCTGTCTGTTTCTTATTTACCATGGTACAGTTGTTGAATATAAAGGAAAGCTTTCTATTTTATAATTCCTCCTGCCTAAGTCAGTGATGGCATTTCAATAGTAATGAATTGTGGGGTGACAGTCACTGGTTTGTGACCAGAATTAGTAAGCAGAAGGGGCTTGATTAGAAGAAACACAATTTTCATTTACCCTCAGTTATTTTAGAAATTAGCAATGGCTGGAAAGAAACTACACAGAATGTGATGGGTGTTTTTTTGTTAAAGCAGGAATTTCTAAAAAAACTCACCCTAAGATCTCCAGCACTTTCACTCTATTTTTAGCCTCTCCTCTTCTCTCACTGGTGCTTCATGGTGGTGACCCTTCATCCAATAAAGAAAAATGGATGTCTGAAACGTCTTCTCTGGGGACTCTCAGTATCTTTTTCAGGTATCGAACAGCAGCTCTCCCTGGTTCCAAACTACTTACTTGCTTTGACTGCAATTTACCCAAGTGACACAGGAGGCCTAGATACAAACTCAGATCTCATATATGGCAATACACAAAGAACTGTTTCCCATTGCTGAAGGGTTGAAGAAAGTGATTTTGTCTTATCTATGTGTCTCTCCATAGCTGACCACAAACAGCTGTCAATTCTATAGTTTTCACCATGAATTGCAGGGCTTTCTGATCTTCCTGTGTCACCAGGGAAAAGGTTATCACTTTATCAAATCTTCATTATCCTACCTCTTGGGAAAGGGCAGCTACCAAGCTATTCAGACAGGACTAGCTTTAGGGAGGAAGGTGCCCTGGACCAACTTGTATTTTGGCACCCTTTCTCTGGATCTAGATGCATGGGGGTTAGGTGGATGGGGGCCAGCTCCCCACAGTGACTCCACCCCTTGCAGCTGGGGAGCAGTGGGGGCAGGAAGTGAGTGGGAGGGGTGCAGAGCTTTCTGCAGTAAGGGTAGGTTCCCAGGGGTGGGTCTGACCCTGCCATCTGGAGCAACCTGCAAAGTGGAAAAGGAAATCCCATCCCTCCCTAGCTTGGTCGGATCTCACAAATGGAGCCTGGAAAACTGTAAGTGCCCTGGACAGGGCACCGTGACCTGCCAATTCCTAGCTGTAGGCCCAGAGCTTGGAGGTTAAACGGTCCTTGGACTGACTGTGGGTGGCGGGGGAGGGTTGAAGTGGCACTCCCCAGATCACAGGACCCTGGGCAGTAGCCACATCACCCACCCATAAGACCAGGTGGGAAAGGAAGGAGCAGAGCAGGCCCAGAGGCAGAATGGGTGCTACAAAGAGATATACTAAGGACAAAGATTGGAGGGAAGGAGGGAGAAGCATAATTCATTGATGAGAAGCAAAGAATTAATTAACTGATATTTGAATTTTGTAACCCTCTTCCACATCACTAAATCAGGCAACACATTATATAAATGTAAGAAAATGCAGATAGATTTTTTTTTGTCACAAAATGTTGGCAGGCCCACAAATACAAGCTTAAAAACAAAACAAAAAACAGTACCCAGGTATGGTAAAATATAGTGGGAGTCCTACAAATTATCATGAACACACAGCTGTGTAAGTATAAAAATTCTATTTACTTGCCCTTTTATTGTGTTGATATTGATGATAATGACAAAATTATTGATGTTTTATATGAATATATATTTTATTTGTCAGAGGTGGCTGGGCAAGTAGGATTTTACAAATCTTTGTGACATTTCTTCTTTTAGAACAGTATCTAAAAGAAAGCCTGGAAACAGAACTGTTGCAAAAGTTGGTGAAAAAGCCTTTTCTTTTAGATTTCCAGCCTTGTTTTTTAAATGTAATGATTTGATTTGTCTGGATCGAAACTTCAGATCATTATCTGAATGTCAAACCTTTTGATGTTTGTTTCTCATTACTTTCAAAGTTCTTAAATCATATATCCCATACAGCACTAAAAAATTCCTTAATGGGAAATGCTACACTATTCTTTTCCCACCACCATGTCCTCCAATATGTACAAAAAATGACAGATGAATTTTCAATTTACAGGTGTCAGAAGGACTGAAAGAGTGGGGGGAATTAAGCCCCCTGTACCAATCCCACCCTACCACAGCCCTTGTCCCTTTCACCATCTTCACCCTTGTAGGACCCTTCCCTCTTCCAGAACCTCTGTAATGTTTTGGGAAAGTATTTTTAGGTCCAACTTTTTTTAAACACAGGTGAGTTTTCTAAACTTACTATCAAACCTCTGAAAGGAATTTCACTAACATTTAAAAATACTGCCCTTTCTACTCTAGTGTAACTGAGCAAAGAGACAGGAATATTTACAGTGTAAGAAAAAAAAAACATTTCCCTTCTTATATCTCTCCTAGCTACATGAAGCTATCAATATGCAGGGGAAATAATTTTAACTGATTTTTTTTACAAGCAGCACCAAAATCTATTCTCCCCTATCATCAACCGTGTCTTGTCCAGTGTCTTCCCAAATTAAATATCTGCTCTGTCCCACCATTTTGATCATAACCAGATGCTTCAGTGTGGGGACAATAACATATCAAAGTGAAAAATACCAGCAGTAGCTTCTGGTGAACAGAAACCTAGGGAGATATTTTACCTGGTGAACTTGATGTTGGAGGAGTGTTTAAACTCTGACAAACTATTGGATGAAGTTCAATTTAGGAATCCACTTGGCCCATATACATTCCAGAGAGTGTTTTACTGCAACATAATTCTAATCTGAAGAGTGACTGTAAAAATAGCTTTGGGGGTTCAATGTGTATCATTTCTCAAAGGTGTCAAAATTAAAAGCATTAAAATTCAGTATATAAGAAAAGGGATATGCAAACTCTGCAAATCCCCTCAGTGCTGCAAAGGTTGAGCTGAGTTCTTTACATCAGCTGCAATAAAGGTTCTGAAGAGTAAATTAGGAGTTCAGTGACACCTGTGCAACTCCACTATCACCACATTATGTAATCAGTGACACCTGTACAACCCTACGTGCTTCAGTATGTAGCTATAAGAGAGAACAGAGTTTATACAGCAGAACTTTTTTGTGGATGATGAATGGTTAGAAAAGAACTCAACTTGACTTTCAAATTTGGTAGTAAAAAAAGAAATCAATTTACTTGTAAACAGAAAATTTGATCCAGAAATCATTGATACCCAATAAATATAGAACTCTAGTATTCTCCTCTGAAATGTGACTATCAAAACAGAACTATATGCTAAGTATGGAGAATACTGAAGGTTTTTGATAGCAGGGGATTCAAACTCAGGTTTTAAAAATATTTTAGATCCAAGTTTTGATGTGGACTCAGCAGTAGAATGAGGACACACATGCAGATTGCAACTTTAAGATGGGAAGGGTGCTGCCCACTTATCACCCATACTCTTGTATACCAGATATTTAATTGCTTCCAATCCAGGAGTTACAACCCATAACACAGGGTAGGCTCTCCTCACCCTGGGACTCAGTTGTCTCTGACTCCTAGCACCTTCCCTACCACAAGAAGGCAAAAGGTGCAGCAGCATGGAGACTCAATTTGCAAGGGCCATAAGGTCTCACCTTACCACATGAACTCAAGGTCCAGCACCAAAATCCCAGGTCACTTACTTCTGGAAACCATTCATTTTATTCCCTGAACCACACTGGAAAGCAACTCCAAGTTGCAGTGAACAGCTGCACCTCAGTTTCTCAGCTAGGGACTAAGGGCACAGCTAGTTAAATCACTGTGGCTTGAAGGTGCTGCAAGTGTAATCCATATGCCTAAAACAGACCCACTGAGGGTGGATTACTGTTGCTGGGCAGATTAGCTGCCCAGAACCAGAATTTCTGGAAACAGGGAGTGGTAGCATCTGAGCATGCTCCACAGGGTTTCCTGCTGTTGTGGTCAGATCACATGAGACAGAGCAGCAGGTAGGAGTTTCAGTGAGGTGGGGTCATGTGTTCAGTGTTCACAAAGAAGTTGAGCCAGGAGTGGACAGCAAGATGTTTTCTCCCTCCTATGGAGTCTTCTGCAGCAGAGTTAGTGCATGTGTATATGGGACTGAGTGCTGGTTAACCAGTAAGTTGATTGGATGGTGCTGGTTCAAGAGGAGAAACAAAAGCCTGCATGGAATTTTACTGAAGATTCCTGCAACCAAAGAAGAAGAAGACAGCTACTTCTTTCCACTCAAGCCTTGGGACTTGACCAGAGACTGTAGCTGAGATTTTTGGGTGAACTACACCTAGACTTGGGGATTCTTGGGTACCTTTCTCACAGTGTTTCTGGGGGGACTGTTCTGTTTAAATTCATTTTGTTTTCTTAGGATAAGGTTTATTCAGTTAGTAGTTAAAGTTCATTATGTTTGTTTTTAGTAGTGTTTTAATGTGGGAGAGTAACTCTGAGCAATTTTTGCTGTGAGTCCCTTACAGACTGGATCCTGGGTCTCCAGGTGCTTCTCCAAAGGAGTTGGGGTTTATCCCTGTTAGGCACTGGAGAGGGCAATTGAATGGATTTTTAGCTCACCTGAAGGTTGCACAAGGAAGGCAGAAAACTTTCTGGTTTTCTCCCATGGGCTAAGAAATTCCTTCCTGATCTCACAAAACAGACCATTGGCTAGATCCATGGCATCTGTCAGGCCAGTTCCCATTCCTAGTTTGGGTGGGAAGGGTGGGCTGCTGGAACAGAGCTGAAAGATGTTCACCATGATCCTGCATTGAGCTAAACCCTGAGAGTTAGGAATGCTGGCCAGGCAGAACCCATATCCTTCAGCTGGCCAAAGGGGGGAGGAGCTCCCTATTGTCCCTTGGTGAGTGTCTCCTTTCTCAGCTATTGGTACCATCCACCTTTCACTACTGGCCCCATCTGGTTCCCCTAACTGTTGATGTGAGCAGGTGGCATTTGCAACTTACTGATGTTTCTATGAGGGTCCTAGTCAAAACATCTTTCTCATCATCCCTCAAAATGAAGGTGTTTGAAACTTATGCTAAAAGATGGGATTGGATCCACCTCTATATTCTAATACAAGAGGTACTTTTTTGAACATTAGGCAGAACATCATAATAGATGTGACAAGAAATGAAGAAATGAGTCCTAAAAAAACCCAAATACTGCATATAGGATGGGAAAAAAATATAACTCAATTCTGTGGTTAATAACTACAGAAAAGGTGAGATGAAAAATGTGAATATGAGTCCAATCTACTCTCATTGTTTTTTGGACTTGTTAAAATAGAAGGATAGTATTTGCAAGTGACAACTGACTTTCATGTGACTCATTTCACTCATTGTCTCAGTTTTGTCTCCTGAGTCAGTAAAGTTAGAATGAGTTGCAAGATAAGAACTCACGTCAGTGTAATAAATGTTAATAATACAGCTGATGAACAATAATTAATGTTAGTGTTTGTAAACTGTCTATCAACTGATCTTGATTTTCCTATGTAATCATCATTTGTAAATGATCCCTGAATAGTTTGGATTTTTTTTTTCCACTATGGGCTGGTTGTGAACTGCCATTGATGTGTAGTAATTAGTCTTTTAAGATATGTGGTATTATTTCTTCTCTTTGATTGGATGACTGAAACATTTTAAATAGGAGAATACCAGATAATGAATAATGCCTTTTATTAGTATGAGTTTTCAGAGGAGTGGTTGTTTGGGCTCAAATTTGATACATGTTCCTGATTTGTAAACATTACCACTAACACCTGTTATTTGCCTGAATATTATAAATGACACCTATGAAAGCCCTACAGTTAGTGAAATGTAATCACTGTTTTTATTAGCAGAAATATTTTAAGTGATTTTACTACTGCATCAGCTCTAGCCTTTAATACATTATTGCAGGTTCCTTACAAAACACTCACAAGGAGACACATTTGAGGCCCACACTATAAAACTAGTGCCATTCCACAACAGAGCTCAAGGAGCAGGAATTCAGGAGTCAGTGAAAGGGCCCCAACCTCTGGGACAGTCCCAGTCCCTCTGAAAGTTGAGAAGCATCATCAGTGCAGTGGAGAATCAGAACATTACACAGAAAGAACTGGATGACCTAAAGGAATGGAGTGATAGAAATGAGATGAGTGAAATAGTACAAAGTGCAAGTCATGTACATGTATTAGGGACCAATAACAAGAATTTCTGCTATAAGGAAAATTATACAGCAGAAATTCTTGTTATTGGTCCCTAATACATGTCCCTTAATTGGAAAATGACAGAAGAAGAGAAAGACCTGGGTGCATTAGCTGATCACAGGATGACTGAGAGTCACCAATGTAATGTGGCTGTGGGAAAAAAAAATGCAATTCTAAGATGAATCAGAAAAGTATTTCTAGTAGAGATAAGGAAGTATTAATGCCAGTGTACATACAAGACACTGATAAGATGTCATCTGGTGTACAGTTCTTGGCATCCATAATCAAGAAAAATGAATTCAGAGTGGAAAAGGTGCAGAGAGAGCTAGTAGATTGATTAGGGGAGTGGAGAGGCTATGTTACGAGAGGACACTAAAGGAGCTTTGGCTTGTTCAACCTAGAAAAATGAAGGCTGAGAAAGGATATAATTGATATCTATAAATACATCAGCACAGTAAACACCAGGGAAGGGGAAGTGATATTTAAACTAAATGACAATGTTGGCACAAGAACAAATGGATATAGAGTAGCCATGAATATATTTAAGGCTGAAAATTAGAAGGTTTCTAATGATCAGAGACATAATACTTTTAAAAGTCTATACAATAACTTTAGTAAAGACAGAAAGGAGAACTCAAAAGACATTCAGAATTGTCATGCTCCAGTACACATTCTCCCCTCCCTCCCCTCCGACACACAAATATTAAAGCATGGAGGTATGAATCAATGGGTTAAGTTCTTTATAGTAGAATTACTTTAAGAGGACTCCTGTTGCAAACCCACTTCAATTAGTGATAGTGATAATTACCTAGATCTGGTAAGGTTAATAACACATTGCCCTAAGTTTCAATCTAGAAATCAGATAGATGAAAAGATGCAACAAAACATATTCTTCTAGACAGCGGGGCCTGGACCAAATAAACATACAACACCACTTTCATAAATGATGCTCATATCAATAAATGTGATGGCATAATTCAAATCAATCTGATTGTGTTGTTTTTTTACTTAAGGACATGGGGGAGTATTTTTATGCTAATTCTCATTGGATATGCTATGCATTTATAAATAGCACTGATGCTTAGGAAGCCCAGAATAAGGATGCAGATGGATACTTACTATATTGTACAAAAGAAAACGTTTTTACAATAACATTACAATTTTGATTGAAACAGACCTTGAATAGCAAGAACTTTTATATTTTGCACTGCTACTGTGTTCATAAGTGATCCCATTTTGCCTAGAGATTTCCCAGGTCTCCGCTTAGGTCATTTTTATGCACAAAACAATGTATGTTTCACGAACCATACCCAATGATGGATTATGATTTCCTTATGTATACTGGTTTATATTAAGTAGAACATTATGATTCTGTAGTCCAGCATTTCTCAAAATAATTTGTCCATGGAACACTTTTGGGCTTGGAAAATGTTGACAGAACACATACATGTTGGTCCAGTGAAGGGGGTAGCGGGAGGGTTCACACTGAAAAATTTCCACATGCATTGCTCAAAAGTTGATTTTAAAGAGTTAGTGTTTTTGAGATCTTTTATTTTACAAAGAACAAAAAATAATAAAGAGGGAAGAACAAAGGAAAATCATCTACTGTTCAAATACCTTAGTATTTTTGATACACACATAATTTCATATTTAATATTATAGAAGAAAAAATATTGCTAGCATCAAAACTTTTTCATAGAACACCGATTCACAGCACATGGAACACCACTGTTCCACGGAACACAGTTTGGGAAATGCTGCGGTAATCTGTTGTTAATTATTTCATTTTGATATGAATAATATAATATTAAAACAACAAATAGAAAAAATAAGTTTGTGTTTATCATCAGAGAGTCCTTTAACAGACAAACAACATAGGAGGAGAAATCTTGCCTGTATTGAGGTCAATGGGAGATTTCACTTTTGCAAAATTCTCCTACAGGTCAACAATCTTAAAATGTTGTTTTACTCCCCATGGCTTCATGGGGTGCCATGTTCATTGTTTTTAAGTGATTGCCATATCAAATAGCCCCAGTTAACAGAGGCAAATTGGATTCTTCCCTTTTCATTATGAGTAATTAAGGTCTTGGCCTGATGGTAATGTATGGCCGGAATGACATCTGTGCGTACTTATTGTCTTCCACTGGTATGGTTATCTGTAATGGCCTGGAAATTATTAAACAATTCTATGGGTGATGAGAAGCAACAGAATCCAGTTCATTCTATTTCAGCTGTATTTGTTCTGCAAGCTGATTTGACTCTGACTACAGACAAGAGACACTTGTTGGGAGAAAGGAAAAAAATCTAATGCCCACTTACTAAGTTATAGGTATTGCTGTTGAGAACTAGGGAAACATTATTTTGAACAAAACCACACGTGTTTCAGGTATTTTCTGTTGGTATCAAGCAACCCTTTTAAAACATCAGACTTATTGGGTGACCAGTATTGAATGTACAGAAACCCCAGCTGCAGTTGTTATTACAGTCCTGCCCATTAATAATTCCTGGGGACTCAAGTTGAGGTCAAGTCATCCTTTCCATTCTCTATAAGGCACCTGAAAGAAAACCCATGTTAAATACACAAGTTCAAAAGGAGGAGAATGGTAGTTGCAGAGCATGCTTTTTTGCCCTTCAAAGTAACTAAACACATTGGGGTTCTGCAGAAGATGAAATGTGGCCATCCCAAAAAGTCAAGATTTAAGGAAGAACAACCATTCTAGTTGGCTGGTTCCCTGACCAAACTGGTGCAGTATGAATTGAATCCCTGGTTATGGAAGAATGTCCTGATCCTTGGAGCATTAAGTTCTCATGTGGGTCAAATCACCAGTTCCTTGGAAAGAGTAGGAATGCAGAGTGGTACACTGAAGGATCAAAGGTGATATTTCAAGAGAAAGGAAGCGCTGCAGGTATGTCCAGAAGAGATATGTATACCATTCTATAGAGAGTCCATATACCTTAGACCTTGCTTTTTCTGTGCCCCAAATCTAAGAAGGTTAATGTCTCACATTTTTACCAGTGTATTTTCTCTCCTTTTGTGTGGCAAAGGAGTCTAGGGGAGTTGGATGAGGTATCTACTTGGGGGTATGATAACTCTAGGTCAAATGGTTATACTGGTTTTTAAATAACTGAGCCCTGAACATTAGTCTATAAAACTACTTGATGTTTTTTTTAAAAAAAAGTCTTGTTTAGAAAACTCTTACGTTTCTATTAAATCTTTATTGCAGTACAACCACCCAAACCATCTCTATTATACAATCTCCCAAACATCAGTATTAAATGGTTTTACACAATTCATTTGCAACAGAAAGCTTGTGGTCAGCCATTCTTTGCCCAGAGGAAAGGTGGTTTGACAAGTGACCCTGAATTTCTTCCAGTGACAAATGTAGAAAAAAGAACTGGCTCGAGCCCAGCTGTCAGGCTTTGATTCAGGGACGAGAACTTTCCAAGGCAGGAGTTATCTATCAAAAAGGCAGCCATACGCTCAGGGAAATATATCTGATCTAAACCTGATAGTGTGTGAAATCAAGGGTTGTGAATGGCTACTCAAGGGAGTCCAAATACATTTCTGTGGTTTTGCAGTACAAACGGTATTGGTAATGGACTGTGGCAGGACAAAAGGTAGAAGAATTAAATCCCAGGATCTAACACATGTTAGCAAACTTTGATCAAAGAAGTTTGAGATGGCACATTTGACATCATGAAAATGATCACTGTAACGTTTTCTGCATTAAGTCACTGGTTATCACTTTACATTGTCTTCTTCTGTCAATGTATTTGATGGAATGAGCTCATCAAAGAAATACCAGGAGGACATTAAGAATACCATAATTATTCTGATTTAAGCTCCCTTTCACCTGCTTTAAGATTTTAGGAGGCTGGCTCACATGTAGTAGATGCAGTCAGCCAGGAAGCAAGTTAAATTATTACAAATATTTGGCTTCTGATTTTGCTTTGTGAAGGAAAGATGTTTAAATAGAATATCCTTTGTACAGTAATATCTTCACAAAGGTGAATGAAACATAACATAGTTATTGGGTATTTTGTGTAAGATTACTTCATCAACTTTCTTGAGATAAACTTTGCAAACTACTTAAGCCTCCAAAAATTATATTAGATTGGGTCTGAAATGGGCTTCACATGCTAAACATTTTATTAAATCCTAGTGGCATCTTTGAGTATAACATTTTTGTGAGCTTTGAGATCACTGTGCACTTACTTCTGTGACAATTTTGCAAGCAGTTAGCCCTTATCAAGGGCTAATCAATTTCTGCATTTTATATAAAAGATTTTATAAAATTTTCAAAGTATTTGTTGATTTTGTGTAAAGTAAATGCTTTTTTATACCATTTTTACTTCCTGTTGGCTTTCAAGATAAGTATAGAATGCCCAGCCTTAAAAATACATCAGTTTTGCATAGGGGAAATACATCAATATACCTCAGTAATAGCAGTATTTCCTATACCTTCCACTTCTAACTGTAGGGAATCCTTGGAGATACTGCAAATACTGAGGCATCAACTAAATATTAATATTAATTTTAATATGTAATATTTAATAATACTTAATACTGTTGGGTGCATCTATACTAGTAAATTAAGTCAACTCAAGCAGGCTTATGTTGACTTAATTTACTCCGTGACTACACTACAGTTCCCTTAAGTCGACTTCAGCAGCAGCAGCTTAAGTCGAGTTAAGGAAATTTTAAGTCAACTTAATAAGACCTGGCTTTAGGTCGACTTTCTGTGGATTAGCCCTAAGTCGACCTAAAGGGTTCCCAGGGCTCCCCCACTGACCTCCCTCCCAGAGTGCCTGGCACAGCCAGAGCCTGGCATGCCCACCCACAGGGCAGGACACAGCCCTCCCCACCCCACTCCTGTACCCTGCCCCTGTCCTGCTCAGCCTGAATGTACCCTCGTACAATGGGGAAGATGCTGAGCTCCCTGGCAGTTTTAAAGGGGTACCCGGAGAAGGGGGGCCACCTCTTGGGTTGCCCCCTTCCCACCATGCACCACTCCCAGTTCCACCTAGCCCCTACAATTCGACTTAGGAGTCCAGTGTGGATGCTCTAAGTTGATTTGGCAAGGTCGACTTAAGTCGACCTAAATTTACAGTGTAGACATTCTAAGTCGACTTAACAAGATCGACTTAAAGTTGACGTTGTTAAATCAACTTAGTAAAGTTAACTTATTTGAACAAGCATAGACATAGTTGTTGAACTTGGTTTTTTGGGAACTTGTGCCAATAGGCTCTATTTGGTGACCTTCCTGACATGCTGTAAAAGGGTTGATAGGCTTATTGAAGAAGGCTGAGGGAATGTGAAGGAAAGAATGATGAAGGAAAGGAGTTTTTGCAAATAGCTGGCTGAGTTCCTGTTTGAAATTGTTACTTCTGTACTGTTGGATTTTTATTTATTGGGTTATTGCAACATCCAATGATGTTACAGTATCTACAGCCTGCATAGATGTTTTTATTATTTTAAGTGTAATAAAATAAAATAAATAGTAACCTATGACAATTGGAAGTTTAAGGGTTACCAGAGTAATATGGATATCATTTTGAAAAAATCTCCTTATGTTCACTAGGATGTTGAATAAGAGGATTTCTATTAAAATAGTGGTAATATTAACATACTGAATGTGAGCGACTTAAGGTAATGGAAGTATTGAACCGATATGTAATGTTTTTCCTATGTAATATCTTAGAAAAGTTTAGAATATTAATGAGTGGCTGGAATTTTTCAGGGAGTAATTCCAGCAGTGGAATATTGCTAATATGCAAAATCACAGCCAGAAAAATGACCTCTGCAACAGTAAAGAAAAAGCTCTTACAAAACATCAATATGAGAGCTGTTATTGTTCCATTTTTTCTTTTTTTATACTGTCATTGGAAATCAATTGAAATTATATTACAAATTTAAAAGAACATTAAGGGCCTACCATAAACTGGTAACAGTGAGGTTCCTGACTTGGGGTTTGATCCTGCTCCCCTTGATGTATATGGTAAAAGCACACTTGTGGAGCCAACCTTGCTATCCTAGGAAGGTATAATCAATCACATACTTTCTGCTGCTGCAGATTTATGCCATGGTTTATGTGTGCAGCGGGATATTAGTTCTGGCAAGTTGGGTTAAATTCATCAGTGGTATAACTAGTACTCTGCTAATGGGATGCAGTGGACTATGTGCTACTTTAGACTCAGAAGCTGTAGATTCTATTCCTCAGTGGGCCAGGTGCACACAACAACTTAGTTCTGTGCCTCTGCTTTCCCTTCTTGTAGGTCTTGTTATTAGATTGCAAACTCTGAAGGTGCATCTACATTGGCAGTTTAGGTTGACTTAAGGACACTTAAGTTGACCTACACAAAGCCGCGTCCAGACTGGGCTTTTATTAAGTCGACTTAAGCGCTGCCTTAAATTGACTTAATAACAGCTTAAGTTGACTTAATAACACCACCTCTGAAGGTCGACTTAATCCTTAAATCGACTTCTTAAGTTGGCTTAAAGCCAGTGTGGACGGCTATGTCTACTGTTAAGTCAACTGTTAATGCTCTGTATCTTAAAGTCCTTAAATCATGATTTAAGGAGGTAAATAACTCAGTCATAGGTTGGTGGCCTGTTGCTGGAGTGGGTGGGTGAGGTTTTGAGGCCTGCATTTTGCAGTAGGTCAGACTACATGATCGTACTGGTCCCTTCTGACTTTAAAGTCTATGAGTCTATGGCTATGTCTACACTTGTTAATTTAAGTCGACTTAGCTAAGTCGACTTAACAAAGTTAACTTTGTTAAGTCGATTTAGCATGTCCCCACTCAAAAATTAAGTCGACTTAGAGGGGACCCTGCCAAATCGACCTAGAGCATCCACACTGGATGCCTAGGTCGACTTGTAGGGGTAGGTGGACCTGGGACAGGTCCACGGTGGCAGGGGGCTCAGCCTTTGTACCTTGTTACAATGGGGGATGAGGGGGATAGGGACCCTGGCAGGGCATAGGAGCAGGGTGGGCAGTGGGGAAGCCCACTTAGCCAGAAAAGTCGACTTAAAACTAGGTTTAGTAAAGTCTAATTTAATTTTCCTTAAGTCGACTTAAGCAGCTGCTTAAGTCGACTTAAGGAAAATGTAGTGTGGACGCAGATTAAATAAAGTCGACTTAATTTGTAAGTGTAGATGCACCCTATGAGATTTAACAAGGTCGACTTAAAGGGTAGCCACTCTGTTAAGTCGACTTAACAAGGCTGACTTTAAGTCGACAAAAGTCGACCTTGTTAAGTAGCCTTAACAGAGTCGATTTAACTTTACAAGTGTAGACATAGCCTAAGTGTTTTGTACAGTGCCTGGCACAATTTGACCATGATCATGGCTGGGCTCCTAGCTGCTGTTGTAAAACTAGTAATAATAATGTGAGTAAACAACTGTAAGCCAGTGAGTAGGTTTGCTGCCTATCCTGATACAACCTTGTCATTCTGCTCCCCCTGGGCAAATAATTTAATTCGGTGCAGTTTGTGTAATTTACATGTAGCCCTGAGTAACAGTGATGTGAAGATGATTTTCCCTCGGAAAGGCACAATTCTCATGGCGCTGCTACTTGCATTGTGGTGGGTGCATGAAGAGGCATCCTACAGTGGAATCATAGAAATGTAAAGGTGGAAGGGACATTAGGAAATGATCTAGTCCAGCCCCTTGCACTGAATCAGAACGAAGCATATTAACACCATCCCTGAAAGGTGTTTAGCCAACCTGTTCCTGAAAACCTCCTATGATGAGGATTTGACAACCACCCTTGGAAGCCTATTTCAGTGCTTAACTAGCCTGATCATTAAAAAGTTTTTTTGTTAAAATCTAACCTAAATCTCCCTTGCTGTACATTAATCCAATTACTTCTTGTCCTGCCTTCATTGGGCATGAAAAGCAATTGATCTCTATCCTCTTTATACCAGTCCTTGCCATATTTTAAGAGATATCAGGTTTCCTCAGTCTTCTATTCACAAGACTAAACACACTCAGGTTTCTAACTTTTCCTCATTGGACAGATTTGCTAAATCTTGTAGCATTTTTGTTGCACACTGATCTCTCTCCAGTGTGTCCATATCTTTCCTAAAGCATGGCACCCAAAACTGGACACAGTACTCCAACTGAGGTCTTACCAGTATCAAACAGAGCATGTTTTATACACAATATTCCTTTTAATAAACCCCAGAATACTAGCATTCCCCCCAAAAAACTGCATCATTCTGTTGGCACATATTTAATTAGCAATCCACTATTAGCCCCAGATCCTTTTCAGCAGTACTGCTGCCTAGCCAGTTCTTCCCCATTTTGTATGTGTATGTTTGATTTTTCCTTTCAGTGTAATACTTTTCTCTTGTCTTTATTGAATTTTATCTTCCTGATTTCAGACCAATTTGTCAAGATAATTTTTGAATTTGAATCCTGCCCTCCAAAGGGCTTGCAATCCCTCCCCGCTTTTATTTCCACATATTTTATATGCCTACTCTCCACACCATTACCAAGTCATTAGGATAATAATGAGTATGATTGCTCCTTTGTGCCCAGACAGTTCAGCTGGTTGGTGAAAGAGCCACGGTCCCACTTTTCCCTCATGTTTTCCCCACTGCCCTTGGACTCATTGGCACAGCATGGCATACAAGGAAGGAGCAATTAATTCACATGCTCTATTTAGGATAGAGAGTACAATTGTGTCTGTCTTTTTCTTGGCGGACTGCTATCGCTCCCCACTTCCTTTGGCTCATCCACACAAACACAAGACCTACTCTAACCCATAATGTTTCAAAATAGTTTCCTGAAATAACTGCTGAACAATACTGGTGACATCTGTAGACCAGTGTTTCTCAACCAGTGTTCTGTGGAACAATGGTGCTCCACCAACATAGTTCAGGTGTTCCGTGACCCATCCCAAGGCCTCCCTCTTGTGGGGGCAGTTGAGTGAGGAGGAGGAAAGGAGCAATTTAAAATGCCCCAGCCACAGCAAAGTTTCCAGGCCCTTGGTGGTGGGCATTGATACACCCCTAAAAGTTTTGCTGCATCTGTGGCATTTTAAATCTCCTACCACTGTTACCAGCTTTTTCGAGAACATTTTAATCAGGTGTTCTGCAAAAAGTAATTAATAGCTTTAAGTGTTCCCCAGTCCATGAAAGGTTGAGAAACACTGCTGTAGACCCTATGGAATGGTGCATTACAACATTTCTACACCATTGTTGCCTTAGAAAATGCATACAAGCAAAACAATAACAAAAACATTGTAACTATTAACTGTAAAAAATTCAGATGCAATAGAACTATTGTCTAAGTTTCCTGGGAATATGTCTTAAGAGAGTGTAAAAGAATTGTGTTTGGTGGCACAAATACGAGAAGTAGCATCTTGATGATGATGCACATAGATCATAGGTACATATATCACAGAAATTAATCTGAAGGGGATTTTGTTGAAATTAAACAATGGCAACTAATGTTTTTGTCATGCTGTAATGATGAATTCTGTTTTAAAGATGCTGAATATGTTACCCTAGTAGCATATTGCTCTATGATATTAATATAGTGGAGATAAGGCACTTGTAAGATAGAAAACATTCTTTACCTAAATAGCAGCATAATTGTATTAATATAAAATATTTTTAGAATACTGAATACTTTTCAAACTTCATGTTTAAGCTATACACTGATCCCATTGTGACTGCTTTTCTGCAAATACCATTCTTGTTTAACACTAGTACAGTGCAAACCATTCACAGAACCAACAGAAAACAAAAAGCAAGATTTCTACCTTTCATTTGTTTTTATGATCTGAGATGCAGAGGTTTCTTATTCTAGGAAAAGCTGATTTGAAAGTTTGTTTTCATTCATGAGTGATGGGTTTTGTGTGGGAAAAAGACTACTTTTATATTTCAATGTTTTCTTGTAGCAAGACATTTTTGCATTAAAACATGCACAATATCAAACTGGTATATGATTTGATGTGAACACCACCACCTCATGAACATCTATAAAACACATTTCAGATCATAGAGTGGCTCAGAATATGATTACAAATGATTTTTCATAAGTTTCCTGAAAAAAATAATGTTTTTGTACACCTCTAGTTCTGTCTGTTTGCCAGATTTTAATATCTTGTTCCTCACTACAGTATGTGATGAACCTATTTCTAATATCAAAATAAATAAAATTAATTACTGGTATCCAAAATATGGGTGATTGGGTCAGGATTTTTTGTCATTTAAATCTAGGGGTTAAAATTTAATTTTACTGCTTACCATATCACTATGTGATGCCATATCCCTTTTTCTGTATAGTATTATCATTCATGGACATATGTCTCTGGAAGGAGATACTGTACTATAAGAAATTTGATTTCAGCAATCAAGCAATTGATTTGCTTTGCCTTTAAACATATTTCCAGGAATTACCACTTTTCCAAACACAGAGTTTCCGGGAATTAAATCAAAATGCATCTGATCAAAAGGGTATATGTAACAAGGATTGGAGAATGTACCCAAAGTTCAGTGGATATTTTTTTCCTTTGTTTGTACTCCACATTCTAGTGTGGAGAAGATGTAGTAACTCTGTTTGCAAATAAGCACAACTGGCACATATTCAAGCTGACTTGAAAAGTGTACATAAACCAGTCCATAAGCTGCAGTGCATTCTGAATTATATGTCAAGAAAAGAAAATACAGCACTTAGAACAGATGTATTTTCAATGAAGGTGCTAGAGCCTCATGAATCCATGACCAGAGACAGGAAGCATGCACACATTGCTTGTTTCTAATCACTAATATGCCTGACTGTTTGCACAGGGATGTTTTTCTTTGACTATTACTGAGAGTGAATCATATGTGGTATCCAGACCCTTAGAATTTAACAATTGGCAGCACTCAAGCTATAGCCACTTAATATTTTGGATTATAAAGGAAAACATTAAGATTAATTTTCCTGTGGATTTATCCTTTCTGTATTCACTTCAGTCTTGGTTTTTTCCTTTTGAATTAATATTTTCTCTTCCAAATGTCTAACAAATGCATCTCATTCTGCTGCTCCTGTAGGTAATTATTTCTAACATTATAAAAGGAATGTTATGCAAAATACTATTCTTTCTTTACATTGTATTCTGCTTTTTAAAATCATAATTCTTTCTTGGTTGCTATGTGATCATACTGTGCTATTCCTATATCATGTCTCCTCCACTACCTCTGTGTTTTTTTAAATTTAATACCCTGCCACAGTGCTTCTGAAACACTTTATCCTGAAATAACATTACAAAAATGGTAGAGAGAACATCTTCCATTTTCTTGGAGATGCAGTTTGGTATTTTATCTTAAAATGTGTATCAGTTTCTTAATATAGTGCTGATGGTTAGCAGCTTAGCGGTGCTTCATATAAATAGGGTAGATTCAAAAAGCTACATTAATACAATATTATGGTTATGAATTTAAAGGGAGAAAAGTTAGGAAACATAAAAGAAAAGCTCCCCACGGTAAAATGGTAGAATTACTGAACAGGAATTTGGGGCCTGAAAGGGACCTGAAGAGATCTTTTGTCCAGCCACTTGCTCTAAGTTGGGACCAAGTAAATCTAGATGATTCCTGACATATTGTTGTCTAACCTTTTCTTAAAACCCTACAATGATGGGGATTCCACAATCTCCCTTTGAAGCCAAATCCAGAACTTAACTATCCTTATAGTTAGAAAGCATGTTCTAATAATATCTAACCGTAACCTCCTTTACGTCAAAATAAGCCAATTATTTCTTGCCCTACCTTCAGTGGACAATTGATCACAGTCCTCTTTAAAACAGCCCTTAACATATTTGAAGGCTGTTATCAGACCCCCACTCAGTCTTCTTTTTCTCAGTATAGGCACCTCCTATTAGAGTAACCATTGAACTTAATAGGAAGGATTCCAGCTGAGAAGACTTTGAGTGCTACTTCCAGCCTTGGAGACTGTAATGGTGTGCTAAACTGAATCATGCTGTTCAGGCCGTAGGTGGCACTTTGTTTAAAATATCTTATTTTAGCTAAACTCAGCCAGACCTGCCAGAGGATTAGAAGATCTAATGATGAACACATTTAGTGTGTCCCTTGCTCAGAAGTAAGTTCTGTAGCTGGTACACATCTGGCAGAGGAGCATGACATGGTTTTGATAGTGGAATTAGTGTCAGAGTAGAACAGAAAGAGAAGGAAAACAGCAAGAAAGGTTAAAAACAGAAGGAGAAAAGCACAAAAGTTGCAGGATCTCATCCACATGCCACTCTTCAATGTCCCAGGAAACTTCTTTTTTGACAGACTTACACCGTGGATAGATTAGAAGCAGTATTTTGCAAGATTTTTAATAGCAAACAAGGTCAAAAAAACAAAAACAAAAAACCAACCCTAGAGATATACTGGTAACTTCTTTAATTTATGCTATGGGAAAGTCAGCTGAGCATATGTTTACATCCTTTGACTTTACTGAAGCCAGTCACAGTAATGAGTATGAAGGGGTTCTGTCTATATTTGATGCAAACTTTACACCCCAGAGAAAAATAATTTATTGAAGGGCATTTTTACCCTTCAAGAATGAGGTGAAAACATTGAATGTTTTGTAAGAATTTTGCACGTATTGGCTGAAAATTCTGATTTTAAGATTACTAAACCTGAAAATGTCAGAGATAGGATGATTATTAAGTTAACGCTACACATTTTTTATGGCAACTACAACTGAAAATTTACTTAAACCTAGACTCAGCTATTCAAAAAACAAAGCAGTCTGAATTAGTGAGAAAGGAAAACCAAAAGCAGCTTGCCAAACTTTAAAAACAAGAACCTAGCTTAGAAGCAGTAAAGAGACCCAGCATGACTGTTAAGTCATTATCATAAGACCACCTGAGGCTAAGAGGGACAAATTCCAGTTTATATGCCCAAGGTGCAGAAAAGTCATATCTCAAAAGAAGATACATGTCCATTCAGAAGAAAAAGGTGTAATAAATGCACAAAATATGGAAATTGTGGACCTGTTTGCTGCACCAAAGCAAACAGAATTGATTTACATTTAGTGCTTTATGTTTCCAATTTTTACCAATTTTCCAGTTTTTTATTAAATAAGTTTGTTTTTTATTGATTTACATCCATTTATCAATGCACACAATATTTTAGGGTTACTTCATTTTATTAAATACTAACACTTTCCATTAATATTGTGTCCTGCAGCTTTGAGATTGAATCAGCTCCAGCGTGTAAAACATGGAACACACGGTGGAGATTGGCTCCCAATATCATGCTATGCTTGGGTCCCAAGAGGACGCTGCTTGCTTATTTCCTTGCATCCATTTAGGGCAATGCTAAACTTAGACAATCAATCTTCCACAGATAAGGTAAAAAGATAAACATGGGGTGAAAATGCAAATAGATGACTGCATGCCAACAAGAAAATCAATGCTTAGAAATTTTCAAGAGAAGTAAAGGTAGGAGTGGGGTTGGACTAAGTGATCTCCTGATGTCACTTCCAACCACAATCTTCTATGATATCACGATTCTGCAAATGAAGAAGATGCGTTGCATAAAAGTAGTGCAGCCCTGAGGTCAATGCTCATGACAGACTAAAGGAGCATGTCGAAAGCAAGTGACACAAGACGCTTCAGGATAAACTGTCAATATGAGGAGCTTTCACCTCGGCTTTAATGAAAGAGAGGACACAGCACAATTATCTCAATGAACTTGTGTGTGCTCTTTGTTTTATCATACAACCACTGTTAATTCCAGAAACCCGATTGGTGACTTTGGGTGACAATACTGTGCAGCGGTAAAAACCCTTCTTGCTGCAGAAGACCTTAATGCATAAGTATCTGAAAGAAAATGATGGAGCTTTAATATTTAAACTGATGGAACAAATTAATGGAATTGTGGTGTCTAATCCGAGTTTTAACCAGTGTCCTGATGCTCTGGGCCATTCGATTCTTGGCCTTTTGTTTTTATTTTATTTCAAAGTGAATAAATCCACATTGTTTTGTGCTGATGTGACAGTCATCTCCTCATTGACATCCATTTTCTTGATGCAGCAATAACTGACATGTTTGGGATGTACCAACAAACTTGGGATACTAATACAGATTCGGCTTCCCTGCATGGCTACGTTTGCAAGGGGTATTAAACTCAGTCAGAAACCAGAGCTGCTACCTGTGCTGTTCATATGATTAACATTGTGCTGTCAGCAGCTATTGCTACAAAAGAAATTAAATGAAATCTTGCATCAGTAGATTTGAGGCCAAGTGAGCAAGCAAGTTGAAGATTCTGTTTTACACAGTGCAAGATGGGTTCAGAACTGACTGCCAATTACCTATCCTTGTTGTATCACATCGGTCAATGAGCTTGTACATCACTGCCTGTCATGCAAATAATGTGTGGAATATGCTAATGCATCTCCTAGATCATTCTGAGTTTGTTGGTTCTAAAGCAGAAACTCTGATGAGTCTGGCAAATGACTAAAAGGTAATGTTCATTGTTGAAAACATGGAATCACTGCGTGACACACAGAAAATGTTGGCATTTTCTCTGACTACTACCAACACGTTTGTCAATATAGACATTTACCAGATTCTGACAACCAAAATCTCCGATGAACTGAGCATGAAAGCTGCAGGAGAAACATATGCAGCTTTCAGAAAGGTGTTTCTGAAAATCCTTCTTACCCCAGAACATGAGAAAAGCAAAAAGCATTTAAAATCTTCAACAAAATGCTCAATAAGAAATGGGAGACAACCACTGCCTGCAACCTGAATCCCAAAGTGTTTGGTGCTGAGGACTATTTTTAGACCATCATCCAGAAAAACTGTTGCATCCCTTCCTCAGGATGAATTTTACAGCAGACTACGACCATTATAAGAGAGTGTTTCCGCCATTTTCCGCTAAAGATGAAATTTTAAATCTGAAAGGGGAATTTACTACTTGCATGATCATGCCTAACCCTGACAACGTGAAAGGAGATTTGGTGGTTTTTTGGAATAGTCATTAAGACACACTTCCCAACTTCAGCAAAGTGGCTTGGTGAGCTTTGAGTGTATTGCCTGGATCTATTGATGCTGAGTGTTTATTTTCAAAGTTGGACTACCTCCAGGACAGCAAGAGGCTCAACATGACACAGCTCTGACTAGCCTTGGGTTATGTTGGCACAAAACACTTTCAGAGACAAAAGCTATGCATTCACAGTATGTCTACACTGGCAAGTTAGGTCGACTTAAGGACGCTTAAGTAGACCTAAACAAAGCTGCGTCCACACCTGGTTTTTATTAAGTCGACTTAAGCACTTCCTTAAGTCGACTTAATAACTACCACTCTTTAGGTCAATTTAACGCCTAAGTCGATTTGTTAAGTCGACCTAAAACCTGTGTGAACACCCTAAGTCAACCTAATTCCCTAAGTTGACCTAGGGCTGGGACAAGGGATCTGCGGCACCCTCCACCCCCACAAGGGAGCTGGCGGTCCCCCAGGGAAAAGGGAGCCACTTGTGGCTCCCTTCTTGACACGAAGTCACATGCGGCTCCTTTCTGCCAGGAAGCCATGTGTAGCTCCCTTGTCCCCCAGGGGAGCCACGGGGGGAGTCGGGTGAGCAGAGAGCTGGGGGGAGCCAGGCAAGCAGGGAGCCATGGCTTCCCGGGACAAGGGAGCTGCGGCTCGCTGACAACCAGGGAGCCGTGTCCCGAGGAGCCGCATTCCCCCCGCTTGTCGGAGAGTCACAGCTCCCCCTGTCCTGGTGAGCCACAGCTCCCTGAGAGCTGTGGCTCCCTTCGGAGCTGCAGGTTTCCATCAACTTAACACCTGCCTGTGTGGACGCAGGCAGTCGACTTAAATTTTTAGTTTAGACTCTCTAAGTCGACTTAACAAGGTCAATGTTAAGTCGACTTAAGTCGACCTTGTGAAGTCAACTTAAGAGAGTCGACTTAGCTTTTCTAGTGTAGATGTACCCTCAGAGTGTGTGTGAGCAAAGACCAATAACCTTCTCAGTCACAGTGTGGCAGCCATGATGTGCCCAGTGTGAAAGCTGGAAGAACATGATGGAGGAGTTGATAATATTGGGCCTTTGAGAAGCAATCCAGTACAAATCAACACAAAAGAAAATGCTGAACCACAGAGTGTACAAACACCTCTACCATACAGACCCCTGCAGAGAATGGCTGCTGATTTATGTGAATTCAGGGGACATCATTACCTGGTAATCTATATACCTAAACGAGAGATGTATATATGCACGGCGGGGACGCAGCTGCGCGCGCAGCAGCTGAATCCCCATCTTGCTGAGGCCAGGCTGGGGAGATTCAAATCTCCCGCCCTGAGCATGCTCAGACAGAGCTTGCTCAGGGTGGGAGCGGCCTGCCCGAGAAGCAGCTCTGCCGGCCGTCCCCGCAGCTGCGAGCCTCCGGCCAGGTAAGGGGGCTGGGAAGGGGCTGGAGGGAGGCCTG
>ML685797.1:1637602-1653499 GCA_007922175.1 Pelusios castaneus
CTGCCCCGGTGTGAGAGCTGCAGGAGGCGCCACATTCACCAGAGGCCGCCTGGCTGCGTGGACCGGCCGAGCCAACGTGGGCAGCCGGGGTGTAACGGGGAAGGTGCGTGTCCGGGTCCCTCGGCGTCTCCGAGCTCATTGCTCTCGCCTGGGGGCAGCCTGGAGTTTGTAATGCCGGGAGTGTAGAAAGCCCCCCCACAAGGGGTCCATTAGGATGGGGAGTTCCCAGGGGCCCGATGAAAGCGTGCTACTCACTGGCTCTCCGCGGTGGCTGCACAGAGCCACCGCCTAGGACCTCCCTTCCTCCCCCCGCCCCCTCCATCCAGCTGGGTCCTCTGTACCAGGGACGGATCCTGCAGCTGGAATGGAGGGGCTGATTCTTCGGCCGCTGCCCACGTGGGGATCCAGTCCATCTATATAACTAAACCACAGTTGTATATATGCACGGCGGGATGTGGACGCAGCTCCTGCGCGCGTATATAACTGACACAGTTGTGCGCTCGCAGCAGCTGAATCCACGTGCATAAGCCTGTGGATTAGATAGCTCACGCGCACGGCTGCCCGCCGTCCCTCCCACCCAGCGGTGATTACCATTTTTCAATTTGCGATTCTTTAGAGAATCGGGGGTTTACTGGTAGTAGACTATTTTTCAGGTATAGAGAAATCGTGCACTTGAAAGATATAGCATGTTGCAGTGTTAACAAGAAACTGAAGTGCACTTTTGTTCATTTCAATATTCCAGAACAACTATTGATGGATAATGAACCACAATTTATTGCAGCAGAATTTATGTCAATCCAAATGAAATATGATTTGATCATATTATTGGCAGCTGACATTAACCACAAGTGAGTGGAAAGGCTGAGCGAGTTATACACACAGTCAAGAAAATCCTACAGTAGGAAGATACATGCCTTGCTCTTCTGTACTACACATAATCACCAAGGCAGCTATTGGATATAATCCAGCACAACTCTTGGTGGAAAGACAACTCAGAACTACTGCTCCATCTTTGAGGGGGAGGGAAGTAGGACAATCTCCAAAGCAGCCAGTCATAAAGAGTGCATCTACGCTTATAATTTAAATTGACTTAAGCAGGCTTATGTCGACTTAATTTACTCCATGTGTACACTGGGCTTTCCTTAATTCGACTTAAGCTGATCCTTAAGTCGAATTAAGGAAAAACTAGTTCGAATTAATAACACCTCGTTATAATTCGAACTAGTGTTTAAGTCGACTTTATTAAGTCGACTTAGCCAGTGTAGATGCCCTAAGTCGACTTGGTCGACCTAGGGTGGGGAGACAAGGGATCCCTGCATGGCTCCCTGGCAGAAGGGAGCCACCGTGGCTCCTTTGTCCCCTGAGAAGCCCCTGCTCCCCTCTCCCCAGACCCGCAGCTTCCCTGCCAGAGAAGCCGCGGTCCTGGGGAGAAGGGCTCCCCAGCCAGGGCTCCAACAGGAGGGGATCCTGGCTGGAGAGCTCTGAGGGCTTCCTTCTCCCTGGGAAGCTGCTCACGGCTCGTCCTGGGGAGAGCCAATCCCACGCTGGGCTGGTTCTCCACAAGACTGGGAAGCCACCAGCCCCGAGCGATCCAGGGAGAAAGGAGTGCAGGGCTCCCTTCTGGCTGGGACAATGGGGTCCCGGGGAGAAGGGAGCCCTGCAGTCCCTTCTCCCGAACCACGCTCCAGTGGATAGGGAAACCCCCGCATCAGCTGGAGGGCCATGCCAGCAATTGCCGGCCCTCCAGCTGACATGGAAACCTGAGTGGTCCCGGGGAGAAGGGAGCCGGGAGAGCCAGTGGTGGCTTGCCGGTCTCTGGGAGAACCAGCCCCACGGTTCCATGCTTTACATACAACACTCCTGTTAGTACACTCATGATATTAGCCCTTTTTTCCCCACAATTGCATCACATTGTTGACTTGTAGTGAATTTGTGATCCACTACAACTCCTAGATCCTTTTCTGCAATGCTACCACTTAGCCAGTTATTCTCAACTTTAAAGTTGTGCATTTGATTTTTTCTCTTCCTTTAGATTTGGCATGATTTGTTCTTGACAGATTAATTCATTCATTCACTTTGCACATATATAATATTTGTGATTTAACAGTCTAATAAATATTTCTGTGTGCTTTCATTGCTCCTTCTGAGGAGGCTCTCAAAGCCTTTTATGGCACAAGCTGAATGAGTTAGGAGAAAAGCCTGTTCCCATTGAAGACAATGGAAATTTTTACACTGATTTCAGTAGGAGCTGATTTGGATCCAAAAGCCTCACTACATACCTGGGAAGCAGAATATATCATCACTATTGCACACGCTAGGGGGAAGGCATAGAAAGGTTATATGAATCTGACTTGTCCAAGGTAACAAAGGAAGTTTTTGGCAGCACCAGAAATAAAGTAGAAAAAGATATATTTACAAAATGATAACTAAGGTTTTTAAGAGTCATTAACACTGCGGGATCCTGAGTTTTTTAATGACTCTGTTTTTTTAATTCTAAATCTCTGATTTAAGCAGACTTTTTGCAGGATTTTGCTGTGTGTGTTTCAAATGCACGGTCAGATGTCTCAGCATTCTGAGATTAGCAGCCTCCCCCATCAGGTTAGACAGGGAGAATATGTATGGATCTTAGGCTATGTCTACACTTGCAAATTAAGTCGACATAAGGAGGCTTAAGTTGACTTAAACAAAGCCATGTCCACACCAGGCTTTCATTACGTTGAGTTAAGAAATTCCTTAAGTCGACTTAATGAAAGCTTAAATCGACTTAATAAGAACCACCCATTAGGTTGACTTAAGCCTCATTACGTTGACTTTAAGCCCAGTGTGGACCACTTTAAGTCCACTTTGTTAAGTTGACCTAAGGGCAGTTAGGTCTACTTAACAAAGTGGACTAAGTCCACATCCATGGACACCATTTTGTTAAGTTGACTTAATAAGGTCAACTTAACAAAGTCGACCTAACTTTTTGTAGTGTAGACATAGCCTTAGATTGCTTAGCAAACCTATAAAAGGTAGATCTTTTTTTGGCTGTGCTAGAATGTTAGCATATATCACTCAGTGTACAGTACAGGTTGTTGGTCAAAGGATTTTTCTTCTAGATTGTAATTTTCCCTCCAAATTATCAGCCTCATGCTCACCTACCTAAGATATTCCTGTAGGATGTACAGCCTGGCTCCCAGGAATGGCACCAGTAGTTCTGCTTCCCAAACTTGGAAATGCCCAATGAAATCCCCATGGCACATGGGTCTTCTAGAATATACTGTAGGTAAAGAAATGCATTCACGCTAACTCTATCCTCTGCTTTCATATAGCCACTCTGACAACTCCCAACTTTTTAACATGGTTGTAGTAGTCTCAGACTGTTGCAGCAAGTTATCAGCTCCCCAACCACAAAGCTGAGCCTCTGCCAGTGGCACCAGCCTCTTCCCAGTGGGTGTGCCAATGTGGGCCTTAGCCCCCCAAACCACAGGTCCTACTTTCTGTTCTTCCTTTTCCCCCATGCTCCAGCTCCAGCCAGGCCAGAAGCCAGAGCTAGGATATGGTAAGAGCTACAGGGAGCCTGGACCACTGTGGGCCATCCCCAACCTTCCATCTATCTTGGGCAGTGCCACCTAGGCTGTGTGTGAACATGGCTCAGGAGCTGCTTTCAGGCACCCTGGCCCCATGCATAGGGCAGGTGGAGAGACCATGGCTTTCCACAGTAGCCCTGAGAGGCTCTTATCACTGCCTTGATCTAGCTTCCAGTCTGTTCAAGGGGTGTGGCTTCAGGAGGAAAAGGAGGAGCAGAGACTGGGCCACAGTTCCAGTGCTCATGGTCCTCCCACTTCTACACAGGTTCCAGCACTCTTGGCTCTGGCACATCACTGTCCAGGCCCAAGTGACATCACAAGTCCACTGTGCTGCCAGTGGCTCCCAGACTGCAACCGACCCCTGTGATCCTTTAGAGGAGGTGCGTGGCACAGAAGGGAACCTATGAAAGTTACTGCTTCTACAAATTTACTTTGTAGGAAGCTTGGAAGAAAGAATCCAGCAGAACATAACCACACATATTCCTACAGTTTTCTTTCTCTCTGTGTCTTCCTCCCTGTCATAAGTACCCATCAAGCCTCTGGGAGGAGGTTTAGATACCTCAGAGCCAGCTGTTTTCTTTTTTATTCCCTTGGACAAATCCATGATTATTGGCTCCATTGTGCCCACAGAAGCAAGAGGAGAGGGAACTGTAGGGCTCTTTGCTAGGAGATTTTCCTTCATGGAGAACTAGTCATATTTTTTGTCATTTGAATAATCACTTAGGAAAAAAGATATTTTCATTTCTATTTTCTCTCACTCATCCATAACTTGAAAATAGCTTTGGGAATTTTCCAAACTGCACCTTTGGCCTGTGGGCAAATACAGAGCATGTAAGCCACATAACTGAATTTTAAAGAAAGTTACAGCCATGTGAAAACAGATGCTTATTCAGAAATAACTTTAGTGTCCACAACAGCTATAGGAATCACAAACCATTTGGCATGGCTTGATGTGTGGAAATGAAAGCCATGGTAACAGTTGACGGCCAGCAATTAAGAAAAGGTTTTGATTATACAGTACTGAGTGCTTTTCTATTATCACTCCAGTAATGATTTCCTGATGTTTGTGCATGCAGGCAACAGTTGGTGATTTGTGTTAATATGGATTTAGATTTGTACTTATAATAAATGCATAATTACTTGAAGCTAAACATTTGTTCATTGCTGTGGAAATGCAATAATTTAACTCTAAATGTATTGTGTAGGCCCTAAGAAGTTTCTATTTAAAGTAATGCACATAGCAGTAGTTGGTTCATTTGTGGGTGACTGGTGAGGGTCCCATGGGCTAAGTCTACACCTGTTAATTTAGGTTGACTTAGCTAAGTCGACTTAACAAAGTTGACTTTAAGTTGACTTTGTTAAGTCAACTTAGTAAGTCCACACCTAAATTTTAAGTCAACTTAGGGGGGACACTGCCAAATCGATGTAGAGGTCCACACTGGACACCTAGGTCAACTTCTAGGGGCTAGGTGGACCTGGGACTGGTCTGTGCTGACGGGGGGCACCCCCTGCCAACTGCCAGGGGACTCAGCCTTTGCCCCATTGTACCTGGGTACAGTGGGGCAAAGGGGGACTGGGACCCTGGCAGGGCATAGGGGCAGAGTGGGCATGCCAGGCTCTCCCTGTGCCAGCCACCCTGACAGGGAGGGCAGTGGGGAAGTCCTGGAGAGCCCTAAATTGACTTAGAGTCAACTTAGGGCTGCTCTGCGTCCACACTGCTTAAGTTGACTTTAAAAAGTCGACTTTAGCAGAAAGTCGACTTAAAAGTAGGTTTAACAAAGTCGACTTAATTTTTCCTTAAGTCGACTTAAGCAGCTGGTTAAGTCGACTTAAGGAAAGTGTAGTGTGGACACAGAGTAAATTAAGTCGATTTAAGCAAGCTTAAGTCGACTTAATTTACAAGTGTAGACGCTCCTATGGAGTCTCATTCAGCATACTTAGACTTGTAAAGATGTAAGTGACTTTGCCAGATTTTCAGAGGTGTCAAAAATTGCAGCTTCCATTGACTTCAATCAGAGCTTTGAGTGATCCACACATTGGAAAATTAAGCCCTAAATGATTTGAGTTTCAAGCCAATGGTAACTTCTAATGTGAAGTAGATAGTGAAGGAGACTTCTCAGAGCATGTCTACACAGCAGTCAGGAGCTGTAGAGATACCTGAGCTAGGTTTAGTCTAGCCAGCTTGAATACCAACAACAGTGAAGATGTAGCAGGATTGATTTCAGTGTAGGCAACTTCCCAACTAATTACCCAGGATCCTAGGTACGCTTAAACACTCTGCATTAAAGTCCATGGTTCCATGGTTTCACAACTATTGATATCCCAGCTTGCTAGATTAAAATCACAACTCCTAACTGCAGCATAGACATATTGTAAGTTATTACAATTTGGACCTGAAACACTAACTTCATGTCCTTCAAATGACAAAGGGAGCTCCTGTTTTAATTATTAATTTATTATTATTATTTAATTATTCTATTCATGTGTGCAAGCAACAAGATTAAGGCATGTTTAGAAAGCATCTTATTACACTTTTTTGGTTATCTTATTTCATATTATAGTTCTATGTAGTTTATGTTTCTCCTTTATACCACAGCTATATAGCCTCAACTCTTTGCTTATTGTTTACCTTTACTACTCTGCAGTTCATAAGCATGTTTAGCTTTCTACAATTTCATAAAAGGCGTGCTTTCCCACAGTGGAATCTCTAGTGTTTCATGGGAAAAAAATAACTGCTAGCTCCAAACACAACAGATTTTAAAATTAGAAATTGCAGAAGAGAGACTCCACATTTCTGGGTTCAGCTGTTTTATTATGTTATAGAATGCTTTTATTTTGTCATTGTACAGTTGAGCAATTCTGTGCCCCTATTTTGGGGCTCCCCGGTAGCTTGATCAGGGTCCCAACCAAAAAGGGATCCCCACGCTCCCTTCTAGCCAGGATGCCCAGGGGTCCCGGCAAAAAGGGAGCCGCAGGTTTTTTCTTGCCGGGACCTGTGGGGGTCCTGGAGAGAAAGAAGCCTCGCGGTCCCGTCTGGCCAGAACCACGGGGACCACTCGGTCCTGGCAGAAGGGAGCGCGGGGCTCCCTTCGCCCCTGGACCACTAGAAGGGAGCTCCCCAGGACCGCTCGGTCCCAGCTAGAAGGGAGCGCAGGGCTCCCTTCTGCCTGGGACCTGAGCGATCCCAACCCGAAGGGAGCTGAGCAGTCTGGGCCAGAAGGGAGCTCTGTGCTCCCTTCTCCCCCAGACCGCTCTGGGGCTTCATGCCTCCGGGACAGTCAGCCCCCTGTGGGGCAGGCTCTCCTGAGGAGAAACCCTGGAGCCTTTCCTCCCCCTGGACCTAACTAGTTGACTTAGAGAGTCTAGTATAGACTCTCTAAGTCAACTTAGTAAGGCCAGGTTTAAGTTGACTTAAGAGTCCTGTGTGGACTCTCTAAATCGACTTAATAAGGTCACTTTAAAGTTGACTTAGTAAAGTCGACTTGGTAAAGACAACCTAAATTTTTCAGTGTAGACATAGCCATAGTGAGCTGGTGCACATAAAAGATAGAATGTAAATACATTCTAAGAGACATGCTGTTGTGGAATTGAAGGAAAGGCAGTGCTGCATTAGAAACTGTGATGTATTTAATCAGAATTCCTCCTTGACTTCCAGCTCAATGCACATTTAGCTGGCAGTTTTGCCATCCTTTAAATGGGGCTGGTATTATCTTCCTCTCCATGCCAAACCAAATCCACTGGCTAGCAAGGAGCAGAGCACATTACACTCACTTGTCCCTTTTTGAGGCTATCATCTCCAGCAACGATATTGAAAACCTTGTAAACACCCATTCACTGTGAGTGCTGGGCACAAAGGTGTGGGGTGAAAGCTCCTTGAAACTTCTCCCCCATGTGTCTATATGTGTAGGGCTAGGTCTAATCTAGCTATGTCTTTTGAGAACACAAATCCATCCGTATGCAAAGAGCGCTAGCTCTTCTGTCTTCAGGGTTTCTCACAGACAAGTTTATGGTAATTTAAACCCTTGCCATACAGTAGGAAAACACTCCTCACCTGCCCTGTTAATTCTGGGATTGTTCCCCTAAGTGATATGTTGACTTTCCCTTCTCTTTAGTCACACAGTAAATGTGTAGTGACCTGGGTTGGCCATGCAAGTGGAAGCCATTGGAATGTGCTGTGACAAGGAGAAAGTTACCTTCATTTTTGGTTGAAAGAAGCAACATAAAGTTTAGATTTTAGCTGCTTGAAAATGATTACAGCGTGCTGCAATGGGCAAAAACTGCACTAATATATTAAATGTTAGGCTGGTAACAAACTGTCATAATATTGCTACAACCACTGTAGCTTGTAGCGGATCTACAGAAACCCTTTCTTTCTGAAAAATAATTCTGAGTTTTCTGTTTCTTTAGGCAACAATTAAATTGATTTTTTTAAAGTCCAGAGTATAAACAGAAAACGCTCATTGTTTTTAAATAATCATAGCTTGTTTGATAGAAGTGTGCACTGGAATAAGAAAATAGCACTTATTTATGCCACTTGCACAGAACTCATTAGTCATGCTACAGTAGAATCTAGTTGTTTGATACTAATTAATTCCCTTGTAATACACCCAGTTCACTTTGGGGTCTTAATGACATTTTCTTGGATTCTGAGTTTTTGAGATTTGATTTTGGTCTAAAGTATAAAGAATTTCATGGTATGAAAAAGTGGATTTGCAAAACATTAAAATTAGTTTTTTAAATTTTAAACAGATCACTTATAGGGAATACTTACCTAAGTAAGTGCTACTCATCATGATCAAAGATCACAAAATCTAACCATATGTTTTATATCAAAATAAGAGCCAGTTTCCAACACTGAGACCTATTTTGAGAGGTATATTTCAATTAGGCTAACTGGATGTTTGCTATTCATTCTGCGTAAAAGTATCAAAACTGACCCCACATAAATAAATAGATAGATAAAAAGGGTTCTTGTTAACATTTATGATAGCAATTGAAATTCTTTGTATAGTCTGGAAAGAAATAAATGGCTTCGCATGCCTGCCAATCTAGATGGGACTGTAACACTTGTAGCTTTGTGACATGGCATAAAAAAAATTGTTCTGCTTGTACTGAGCTGTCATGTAGCATAGCTGAGTAATAGAGGACCGGTATTCTTGAAAAGTCTTTGTTGTATAAAATAAATAAATAAACAAGCTCATGAAGGGAAAAAGTCTTTTACTGGAAATGTGTCAGAATTGTTACTGAAGATTTAACTGGCTGTTGAATAAGCCTGCCACTTGGTTTGCAACTTGAAGAGAACCACTGCTGACAGGTTGTCTACTTCTATCTCTTCTTGCATGCAATGTATCCTGGTCACTAGAGCTGGGTGACTATCACAAAATAATTTCTGCAAATATTCACTTAAACTTAAAAATGAATTAGTTACTGTGTGCTCATCCCCCCCCCCTTTTGTATTTGCTTCCCACAAATGTTGAAACAGTTGTGTTTCTCTCAGATGAATATTTGCAAAAAACAGGTTTTAAATTTCCATGGATATATTTTTATGGGATTATAAACCCTTTCAGATAGCAAAGGGCAAGATTCTCCAAACTCCTCCCTAGACCAATGTCACAAAGGGAATTAAATGACTCACAGAAGATTGGATTGTGCATGTACATACAATGACTTTGCATGAACATGACGACGGTAAAATATATATAAACTCTTCATCCATTCCAAAACTCTAACCTAATGATTGCAGACAGGATGCCTTTGCCAAGGCTCATGTAGCCACGAAAGGAAAAAGTTGAAAATCTTCTAAAAATTCCCACTACTTTTTTATCTTATCTCTTCCCTTACTGGCTTTTTTCCTTGACAGAGTCAAACCTTGCTGGTTTTTTGTAGGTTCTCCTACTGATTATGAGAGCTATCTAGGCCATGTGCTGAGGACGTCAGTTCCTCTAGGGCTCCAGAGCCCGCCAAGGGAAAAGTCCCCAGACCCCGGGCAGAGAGTGCCGCATGCAGTGACCCACCTCGCTACTCTAATCTGGAATCAAACACAACATATTAGGACTTTGGCAACCAAGCACAAATAAACAACACAGCTCAATTTTCTATTACCACCTATGGAATTCTCAGTGAACTGCATTTGATCATTCCATAGATAAATACCAACTATGCTAAAACTTGCAGAAAAAAATCATAGAACAAATTGAAATCCTTCATACTCAATCTCCACTCGACTGTTTAGTCTTATGTTTTCAAATGTCTCTCAGACATCTCCTCCCGGATGTCCCACCAACGTTTCAAATGTAAACAGTCCTGAATACAACATTTTTTCCTCCAAATTTCTCCCACCTATCCTCCTAACTCTTCTCACTTTCTTTTTTGTCCAACCACTTCTGTTATTTTTCAACACATTTCTGCCTTCATATACAGTCTCTTGTTAAATTCTGTAGGGTTTTTTTCATCTATAATATTATTATCTGTAATATCACTAGTCTTTTCTCTTAATCCCTACTATTAACATTCTTGTCAATTCTGTGGTCATCTCCTGCCTTTATCATTGTGTCATGCTTTTGACTTCTTCCTTCCTTAGTTGCTCTCACATGCTACTGCTAAAGTCGCCATAAGTAAGTTACACAGCAGTACAGATACAGTAAGAGATGTATAGATATCTCTGCTTGTCTCACTAGCCTGACCATGTATCACCTGTTAATTCCTTCACTTGCATCTTGTCTTTTATTGCATTATATTCAAGCTCCTCATCCTCCCCTTTAAATTCCAAATTCCCTTAAAAACCTCTGATCTAATCTCAACCCCCCGCTATAGCTCTGATCTAATCTTACCCCACTGAAGTCAATGGGAATCTTTCTAAATATGCCAGTGGGTTTTGGATTAAGCCCATTATAAATTGATTAAGTACTGTTCCACACATGTAGAGCTAGAAATGAAGAGGCAGCTCTAACCTAGCATTCTGGGGTTCAAATCACTCAAAAGAGGTAAAGATAGGTGGGGAAGAAACAGCCATTCATCTTCCTCCCCTTTCATGGAAAGATGGGGCATGCTCTGCCATCCAAATGAATGGTGTAGCGTGCTTATTCTCCATATATGCTGGGGAGTTCTGAGTGTGATAGAGTATGGAGGGTAGTATGGAGGATTCACTATGTTAACCTCTGAATCCCACTCCACTTCTGTTATAAAAGAAGAGAAAATACCTATTCAATGGAAATGTTTCTTTTCCCTTACAGATTGCACTGTCCATTAATAATGCCTTCTCTCTTTCAAAACCTTCATTCCTTTTTAAAAAATAATTAAAGACATTTTGCTCAGTTTATGACTGAGGGGTGTATGATAAAAATGTAGGAGACTTCTGCTTGCAATTTATATTATACAGTAGGACGATGGATCTGTGTTTGTTTTCTGATTGGTCCAAAAAGAAAGTGATTATCTCCTCAAGGAAAGAGTTGGATTTGTATTGAAAAGTCACAGAACAAAAGTTAAGTTCTTTTAAATGTTAGAGATTTTTTTAAAAGACAAATGAGTTTTCTGACAGAAAAAAATTGCCACCTGAGTCATATCTAATCTGCTACTGAGTCATATCTAGTCTGCTACCTTAACATAGTCTTATAGCCATTTGCTAACACTTTATCTTATCCTGAAATCTCAGTTTGAATCTTGAAGTGAATTCCTGATTAGTGAATTACCTACTTTTACATTCATATTAATGACTGCTTTACATATTGTAACATATTGGACAATTATGTTGCAGAGTGCATTAAAATGAAGAGAAACCATATCATTCTTCAAAGAATTCTGAGCTTATTATTTCTCTAAGCTACTACATAATTACTTTTTTTTAAACTGAGCATAAACAGAAAACAGTGTTATCACATAATCATTGTTATTTGATAATAGAAATATACTTTCCTATAGTTCTGAGATTGACAAGCTTCCCTACCAAGATAAGATTTAAAAGGGATAGGTACCATGCAGAGTTTGATTTTCCCAGTTGCAAAACCAGATTTCTGAACCATATCACATTGATGAACACTTTTGAAAAGTGAACAGTACTTATTGCTTAAAAACCTCTGAACTTTGGATCAAATTGGCTATGTCTACACTTGTGAATTTAAGTTGACTTTAAGTCGACTTAACTAGTCGACTTTATGTCGACTTAGTTAAGTCGATTTAGTGTGTCCACACTTAAAAATAAAGTTGACTTAAAGGGGAACTTAGAAAGTTGACCTAAAGCGTCCACACTGGATGCTCTAGGTCAACTTTGTGGGGCTCTGGGGACCTAGGGCAGGTCCATGGGGGGAGAGGGGGCACCCCTTGCCCAATGCCAGGGGGCTCAGCCTAGGTACAATGGGGCAAAGGGGGTCAGGGACCCTGGCATGGCATAGGGGCAGGGTGGGAAGGGCTCTGCCCTGCCCTGTGGGGGGGCATGCCAGGCTACCCCTGTGCCCCCCCCCCCCAGCAGGGAGGACATCGGTGTAGCCCTGGGGTAGCCCTAAGTCAACTCTAGGGGGTCAACTTAAGCCTTAGGTCTACTAGAAAGCAGGTTTAATAAAGTTGACTTAATTTTCATTGTCGACTTTATTTTCCTTAAGTCGACTTAAGCAAGTTGCTTAAGTCGACTTAAGGAAAAGTGTAGTGTAGACGCAGGGTAAATTAAGTCGACTTAAGCAAGCTTAAGTCGACTTAATTTACCAGTGTAGACGCAGCTATTCAGCCCTGACATTGGTTGTTACTGTAGTCAATGGGAGCAATACCTATTGGTACTGAAGATGCATTTGGTATTTTATATGATATCTGTACTACTTCATCACATATGAAAAGACATAACACAGAAGTACATTCCAGTTATGACTACCACTGTGGCTGACAGAATCCAGTACAATGAGTCTGTATTGCACCTGCCTGGGACCTAAGCTTTTGCCCAAGATCTATAGCAGTGTAATATGGTGGCACCCCCATCTTGAGAGCACCCACTGGCCAGATATGTGTCTGTATCTCTCTTTCAATCTTTGGAGTCTTCTGTCAGTAGTTTCTTGAGTGATTTCAGTGACTCACCCCTCTGGCCAAGTCACTCATACAGTCTGTGGCTTTCAAGAAAACAAAACTCCTTCCAGGAAAAACAGTTCAATGGTAAGTCTCAGTCTGTAGTCTTTATAAACTGTCTCAGCCCTTGTATCCAGCACTTCATCACTGGAGGCAATGGGTTCTACCTCTTCGGGTCTTTCTGGCCCTAGCTTTCCAACTGGCTTCCTAAATAGTTCACTTCCTTTCCCCAGGGGTGTATCACAATTCAATGTTCAGTAAATTGCTGATCGTCTTTGGGGTCTCCAGTCCTTTCTCTGGGATTAGGTTCAACTCTTTCAACAGGGAGTAAGCTACTCTGCCTGTGGCTGGTGTGGGGGATCCACCCATTACTCTGTGTCTTGATGCAGGACCTTATGAATAGCAGCCATAGGCTTCTGTGTCCCTTTCAACTGCTCACCATTTTGCCTGTGCCACGAGTCTGGAGGGGATCTAAGGGCCAGCTGCCGCTGATCCAATGCGGTCCCCACCTGGATCCGGGGCCTTGGAGCCTGGCCCAATGTGGACCCCCCGGGAACTGGCTGCCACCAGCCCGATGCAGCCTGGCTCCTCGGGGCTCACCCGCCGCCAGCCCGATGTGGCCGCCGCTGGGCCCTGGGGCCGAGGTTGGGTTGCAGGTTGGCAGCAGCAGGCGCCTGACCCGGCCCCAGCCGGGGACACAGGGGACGGATCAGGTCCCCCCCATGGATTGGGCCCCAAGGCCCAGGCCCTGAACCTCTTTTTGGGGCAGCGATGCCCCTGCTTTGCTATGGTTCCCTAGGCCAATTCCCTGTGGTCTCAGCACATTCACCAACAGTTTATTCTTACCATAGATCTGAAGTCTTGTACTCAGTCTCAGCAAAAACCCAAGAGCTCCTTCTTGCTCCCCTGTTTCCTAACAGCACTGATCTGTCTGTGGTTCTGTCTCTCCTTCAGCCAATCAGCAACACAACAACTACCTATCTCTAGCTCTGCAGCTTCTTTTATATGTTTCTCCTGGACTCTGATTGGCTGCTCCCTGAAGCCTTTGTGATTGGCTGTTTCCCCCCAGCCACTATAGGTCACTTGGAGGGCTCAATTCCTCTCTTTCTTTCTGGGACAGGATGCAATAGGACCACAAGTACTACAGCAGGGGGGCTCTGGGCCTGTTATTCCCTGTCAAAAGCAGTATTATCAAATCATCATTCGTATGACCAAACATCATGCATGAAGGCTCCAAAATATCATAGGCTGAGTTAAAAATCATGATATATGTATTGGTTTTTTGAGCCATCTCATGTTCAACTTTTCAAACTTTTCTGTGTAATCTCAGGGGATATAAACTCATTTATCATTTTACTAAAATCTGATTTCTCGTATTTTCACATGACTCCAACAGCTAGGGCTTCAAAAAAACCCAGCAAATATAATAACAGTCATGATAAAATCATGAGAGTTGGCAACACACTCAGAGGGTGTTCATCCTTAAGGAGCTAAGAAGGATATAATCATGTGAATAAGTTTAAGAATCTCTCCCAATTCTTACTTATTAGTATAATGGATTGAAAAGTGCAAAGGAGTAATTTTTTCTGTGTTGTTTTCCAGTTCAAATTACAGTTTTGCTGATGTGTCCCTTATATAACGGATTACAGAGAGAACCAGAGTATTTGATTTCTGTGGCTCTGGATGCACAGGGCTGTTTGTGAAATTTCTATGGACAGAGTTTAAGGTGAGTACATAGATTACTGGTTATGTACAGTTCCAGTGAAAGTAAATGCTTTGAAACTGAAAGGAAAATCACCTTGCTATCTTCACTCTCCCTCCCAAACAGAGCGCAGAGCTGTCATATTCTATAATGAGTTTACACCCATACAGGAAACAAGATTATCATTGTTGGACTTTTTATGTCATGTAACAATGGTAAAGAAAGGAAACACAAAAGAGTTGCTATCTTTTAAAACTGAAAAACTGAACAAAGACATGTATTAGAATCAGGAAAACATTATTATTTCTAAACTTGCGCTCTCTCTCTTGCTCTCTCTGTCCCTGTCTGTGATTTACTGCAGTGTTTCTCCTTAGAAATCTTTCAAGCCCCTAGCCGGCTTCCTGCTTCAGTGTTAAGCAGAGATGCACCTGAATAAGTAGGCACCTTTTAACACAGGGTCCCTCTAAAGTTAATTAGGACTATTCCAGTCAGGAAGCTCCTGACTGCTGAAATACAGCCTTAGTGACGATGTCTCCCATGATGCCATGGGGAAAAAAAAGACTGACTTCAGGGCCAGATTAAGAAGTGCTGAGGCCCTAAAATATGACAAGATTCAGAGGCCCCACACCATAAAAAATAAAGAGAAAAAAGTATTACATTATAACAGAATGAAAAAATAAATGATACATCATTATATATAAATAAAAAATATATAATAGGCAAAAAAGCAACAAAAACAACTAAATAAAACATATACCTTGGAAAAAGCCTCCTTTTCATTACCAAAAACCTTATGATAAATCTTCTTAGTTATCTGCAACATATTTAGAAGGCCCTTCATAATGTGAGGCCCTAATGTGACTCATGCTACTCTCCATGTGTATATATACCTAACATACTGCAGTTTTCCTTTCCATCTGAGGAAGTGGGTTATGACCATGAACGTTTGTCTTAAATAAATGTATTAGTCTTTAAAAGTGCAACAGGACTTCTTGTTTCTTTTGTTGATATAAATTAACATGGCTACCCCTATGGAACTTGAAAGCCAAAGAAGTGAATCCTCAGGGGTGAGGTAAATGGTGCCAGTGTAAATATAAGTTGGCTAAATTTCATTTAATACTCTAAAAATACTTGTTAATTGATTTATTGACATGCTACCTGCTGACTTATATTGGCTGTGACATTTGAATTAATCTTAATCAGTTATTTTGGGTTTTTCTAAATTGTTGAGTGAAGGTATGTACTCTAATCTAGGGGTATTATGGTTGTATATTGTTAATAGCGGGTACTTCTGAGTTAGATCCATTGCATAGATTAGCTCAAATTTTTTTCTGGAGAGCCCTCAGGCTGCCCAGTGAGCTTCCCAGCCAGATGGAAGTGTTGCCATGATTAATTTTCTTTATATATGAAAGGACTGCATCAGAGGGCTGGGTAAATGATTCCCACCTATCCAACATCACCAATGGGGTATTCAGTATTTCCTTTACTTACTTACTTACTTACTTACTTACTTACTTACTTACTTACTTACGTAGATAGATAGATAGATAGATAGATAGATAGATAGATAGATAGATAGAT
>ML685797.1:1653509-1672505 GCA_007922175.1 Pelusios castaneus
GATAGATAGATAGATAGATAGATAGATAGATAGATAGATAGATAGATGCTATGAGTGCTTTGGGTGCTATGCAGCCCTAGGTCAGCATTCTGACCACAGCAGCTTGCCTGCAACACTAGCCTGAGCATGGTTTCCACCAGCCTGTCTTTGTCTTACAAGTCAGGAAGGGCAACAAGGGATTCAGTATCCTGTGTCTCTCTGGTGTGCAGGAGACATGGTAATTGTCTGTCTCCTAAATTTAAGTTGGTTTAGCTTGATTGCTTTCTTTACTGCTAATATATACATTGAGGGAAACCCACATTCCTTTGTCAAGGGGTATGTCTACACTACCAAATTAAGCTGAATTAAGTCAATGCACAGTAACCACATTAATTAAAGGAGTATTTCACATTCACACTATGCTGTTTCTGTTGGTGATGTATGTCCTCACCATAAGTGCTTGAACCGATTTATCTGTGTGGGACATTGTGGGACACTAACAGCTGAGCCCTGCAGCCCAGTGCAGGACTCACAGCTGGAGATCAAATTTTCTTACGGACTGCATTATGCTGTCATTGTACAATATTATACTGAGTCTACTCTGTCTAATGGGTGTGTTTGAGGTCATTGCACCCTGAGGAATCACACTGCTGAAGGCTCTGGTATCCAGCTGAAATCACATACGAATTTCCCTATTAATACTGTTGCATGCCGACAGGATGGTATTGTCCCTTGTTGCTTTCCTGTCCTTTTAGCTTTCCCAAATGTGACTCAAGTCTTAAATGCCTTTTTTTTAAATTTTGTTTCAGTTTTCACCAAATAGTTAGCAGTGACTGGACAGCTAATACAGTGAACATCAGGGTAAACGGGAGACTCTGAGGGTAAAATAGGGAAATAACAAGGTAAGAATTACACAGACAAGTTTGATGTATTCAGGTTTGCTGAGCCTGATTAAATACATTCTAGGATACTTAAGGATATGGTCGACTTTAAGTTGACTTAAAATTGACCTTACTAAGTCGACTTAATAAAGTCGACTTAACTTTTCTAGTGGAGAGATAGCCAATGAGGCTACTGCCCAAGGACAATGTAGATCAGAGTTCAACTATGTGGACTGAGGAGATTCCCTGGGTGCTGACATAGGGAGCTAGAATATTGGTTTGTTGTAAGAAATTCTGGAGAAGCAGTTGTGAGGGTGATGCTGAGAAGAGGCTTCTTGGGCATAGAGCCTTCTGGAGTGGCAGACCTGGGGATTTCTGAGCAGGGAATGTCTGCTGTTGTTTGTTTCTATGATGTTAAGGAGAAGAGGGATTTGATGATAGGATTTCACAAAAAATAAATCTAACTCATAACACCGATTTCTCATTTTAATGGAAAAAATGGAAAATGTTGGCTAATCATTCAGGTCATATAGGGCAACGCAGCCAAACAGTATTAAAAAAATGTTATTTGTATTTTTATGTATTTAGTTATTTATTTTAGAATAACCTCATTTGTATGATAGTAATAGCGAACTGCTTTCTTTTAAATGTTTCCTTACTATAAATTAAACTATTTTAAAAATCCTTTTCATATACCATATTTTAATTAAATGAATTCAAGATGAAAATTACTGAAAAAATAGAATTTTAATCAGTTTGAGTACAAAAATAATTAATCAGCTCCTTATAAAAGGTTCAGTGATTCCTTAGTTATCCTCAAACTCTGAGAATTAATGTAGTTTTTAATTTCAGGTGTTCTCATGTGAGAATATGCAGTTTTGTGTAAATTTCTATAAGTAGTTTTGTTTTTTATAATACAGTAATAAACAAACAATAAGGTTAATTTTCCTAGAAGCATATCTGTGATATTTTAAACAGCACATGAGTAACATCTGCTGGGAATAATCATATTTCTTAAGTAATTAGACTTGAGAAACTGTGCCTTTTTGCCTGATAATAGCACACCTTGGGTGGCGGAATAAAACATTAGCCCAAGTTATTTTAACCTCCCATGAAGTACAATAGCAGACCTGAAATATGGTGCCTGGAGCACTTTGTTGTCATTATGAAACTAAATTAATACTTTAAAAGAATGAAGTCCCACTAGGTTTCCTTGATATGGGTTTGACATTACAATCAGAAACTCCCAGGTAAGTCCAGCAATTTCACAATGAAGTGTAAAACTTCACTTAATGACAGATCACTCACTGTTCTCTTAAAGACAACAGAGTCTTGTGGCACTTTTAAAGACTAACAGATTTATTAATTGCATGAGCTTTCGTGGGCTGTAATTTATGGATGAAAGAGTCATAAGAATTTCTCTGGTCACTAATTATTTGTTCCAAAATAACATTGCAATCAATACAAATATAATTAGCAAACTCTTTAGGGCTGGTGACTTGTAGACTATGGAACAGTTTCCCATGTGATCTGTTTACTGACATTGGCTCCTATGCTAACCCATACAGTGTGAACTCCATGAAGAAAACTGTGGTAGAATCTTATACTGGAGGAAGGGGTTAAACTGGATGCTTCCCAATCCCCAAGATTGCAGACAAACCACATGAAAAACAGTCAGATAGTTAATACTGTCCGAAAGCTCAGTTCTGTGAGTCATCAATTGCATCTGTGATCCTGAGCTAATGGCTACTACTGTTATGCTATCGTGATTGGATTCCAAGATTTTCATAAACAGCATAAATAGGCACAGAATTAATACCTGCATTAGACAGACAAGGTGAAACTCATGAGGAGCATGGCTAATGAACCTGTATAGCTAGTCTCATCTTGGGGCTTGGTTGCCTGGACTTTTACAGATTCAGCCTCTCTTCCATTTATCCCATGGACTGGGTGAAATAGAGAATGGAATGCTTGGACTCTATGTCCCCAGTGGAGCTGCAGAGTTTTGCATTATTTCCCCCCTCCTCATAACTTAACTTTACACTAGCAGGGGAACAGCAATGCTATAATTATGAATAAAAGTATTCAGGAGTTTGCAAGCACCGGCCTCCTGAAAGAAAAGTCTCTCTGATTCTGGAGTGTAGCAAGCATTTCCAGGATTCTCAGGAACCCTTCACAGAGAGCTTGAAAGTACAGCAAAATGAAGGCTGTATGAGCACAGGTGAAAAAATCAAGTTTTCTCCTAGGCTATGCAAAAATGACACATTGAGATTCTATGTTCCCTACCCAGCAAAATGAAAAGTAACTTTAAGCAATAACCAAGTGCCATTTTGGTGCATGATGAATTTTTAAAATATGAAATTGTTAAATTTCGCTTGGGATGCTAACATGAAAAATTAGACTTTATATAGGAAGAAATACTTTTATTGACATTTGACAATTTTCAACACAAATACATTTTTACTGATGGAGCAAAGATCAAGTTTTTAACATATACATTCTGTTTCTCCTATTTCTAAACTGCACATTGCCTTATTTTCCAATGAATAATTTGAGCAACTTGGGGAATGTTGTATAACTTTTGAATTTTTGTGAAATGTTAAGCAAATTCTTTAGTAAACATTTGTATTTCAAAATAGATATGCAATTACATTTGCAGAGGAAACCTAGTGTATAAAAAATACAGGGACCCATCTAAGTTACTAAAAGATGAAGGAAGAAGATGGTGATAGAGTTGATAAGTATTCTATTGAACATTTTGAAGAGCCACTTAGATATATCAGAAGGGAAAAATGACTATAAGTGACTATTCTATTTACTAGTATAAACACACTATGGCATATCTCCAGATTGTTATATTGCAATGAGACTATTACTAATTCCTGTGACTGTAGCATCTGCAGACCATAGATTTTTACCACCTAATGCTGATGAAAACATATCTCCATTCGTCCATGTCAAACGAACATCTCTCAACCTGAGTACTGCTTTGGATTGTCCGCAGTTTATTCATGATCAAGTTTCCAGAAAGATGGGCCATGCACATGTGTTCATGTTAACTTCACATGAGAAGGTTCCAAACAAGGCAGTGTTTCAGCTGTGTCACGTTTATGGAACTGAAGAACATTGTTTTCATTCAACAAAAAATGTGAATTTATTTAATCTGATTGAATTTCTGTAAGTCAGTACATGGTCTATGAAAACCCCTGATATACACTTTAACTTGTATCAACAGGTCTTTTGCAATTTTCTCTCCTTATTTCAGATCCCTGAAAATCCTGGGGTATGCCTACACTTGCACTTAAGTCAACTTAACAATGCCATAGTCGGGGAATCGGGCAGGGGAGAAGGGAGATCCCTGACCGACCCCAGCCACAGCTCTCCCTTCTCCCCTGCCCCATCCCCCAGCCGCGGCTCTCCCTTCTCCCTGCCCGATCTCACCCGCTGCGGCTCTCCTCTATCAACCTAGCATCTGCCAACATGGACATGGGCAGTCGACTTAAGTTTCCAGTGTGGCCGCTCTAAGTCGACTTAACAAGGTTGACTTAAAGTCCACCGTGTTAAGTCGACTTAACAGAGTCGACTTAATTTAACCAGTGTAGACATAGCCCTGGAGCCAGCCTTTGAAGACATATAGCTATGGTGATGGAAGTTATTTTGCAATCTATGATGATGCAATTATGTTTTGGAAGTAAGGTTGAAGAAACAAAAAGCAGTAGAAAGCAGGAATTATGATCAGTCAAAAGAAAGACTTTTGAGGAGCAGGACCATGACGATAATATTTTCGAACAATTTCACAGTCAAACTGTCATCAACCAGAATTTTGATTTTGTGATTACTGTTGTTGGTGATAACTGACAATGGTGTATGAAGCAGAATGGTGCAGCTTGATATTTCAATAGCAAGATGGGCTTTCAAGTGCCAGCAATTGGTAATACAGTATTTTGACATTTAAAAGGAGCAAATTTGAAAATCATTGATGTAGAATAAAGGTATACAGCAACCTTTACAGCCACCTTTCTTGCCATACTTTAATATAAATCAGGTGAATAATCCAAGGGGTAAGTAATAAAAAAATCACAAAAGATAAACTGAAGTACTACAGATGAACAGCACAAATATAGCCTGTGCACTGGATAATGTTTAAATCCTTCAAACAGAACCAGTGGAATCTTCTGAAGAGTTCTGATGCAAAAATGCACACTTACTGTTTCATTTAGCTAGAAAGAATTTAATGAAGTGGGTCGATGTGATGGTGTGACGGGCTGCTCCCCAGATCCAGTCTGGTGTGCTGCTATGACCCCCTCGAACCCCACTCCTGAACCCCAATTCACCCCGCTCTGCTAGGTGACCACTCATTCCTGAGTCAATCCACACCAGCCACCAGAATGTAATTGGTCCCAGGCAGTGGGTGTAAATCCACTAGCCACACAGGCGTTGGTCTCCAAGGCTATGTCTACATTTATCAAAGTTAATTCGAATTAGTTAATTCAAACTAACTAATTTGAACTAATTTTAGTTAGTTCGAATTAACTTAATTCAAACTAGCATGGCCCCACTAGAATGCTAGTTCAAACTAAGCAAGTGCCATGGCACTTGCTTAGTTCGAATTAGTCAGTTGCATTAAGCTCAATGCACCAGTTAATTCGAACTAACATGGCCACATTGATTTAATTCGAACTAATAGTTTGGATTAAGGATTAGTTCGAAGTAAAATGAGGTTTTACTAATTCAAACTAACTTTTCCTTAATTTGACTTAAGGAACTGCTTAAGTCAAATTAAGGAAACTCAAGTGTAGACACAGAGTAAATTAAGTCAACTTAAGCCTGCTTAAATGGACTTAATTTACAAGTATAGATGCACCCCAAGTGAGCACCCCAGCCCCAGACACTACACTGGCAGCCACTGCCTTACAGGAATTGAGACCCACTCCCAATCAACATATTCTCAAGTTTGTTCACTTAACAAAGAAGTGGATTGTGCCTAGCCTTCCACATCCACACCCTCTGAAGGACTCACAGCTTTAGATAAAAAACAAAACAAAACTAGTTTATTGATCAGAGTGTGATTTCAAGTGAGAAAATAGCCAATCAAGGCAGAATTATACTATAAATGAGCCAGGAGTGACCACTATCAAATAAAAGGTATAAACTGCATACCAATCTAACATCTTTACCTAAACTGACCTCTAAGTCCAAGATTATGCTCAAGGTGTTCGGCTGTTCGATGTTTTACAGCCATTCTCAGCCTATTACAAGGCAGGGCCCAAGTCTTGCTTCAAATTGGTTGCAAGATGGAGTCTTCCAGGCGAAAGCCTGTAGCTTCTCTCACATAAACAGTCTACTTCCAAAGGGGTAGCCGTGTTAGTCTATTGTAGAAAGACAACAGAGTCCTGTGGCACTTTTAAAGACTAACAGATTTATTTATCGCATGAGCTTTCGTGGGAGAAGATCCCACTTTGTCCCATGAAAGCTCATGCGATAAACAGTCTGTGTCTTTGTTTTTACAAACTCCTGACAGTCCCTCCCCCTCTGTCCTGCTGTGTGATTCTCTTCACTTCTACCTGAGCCAGGGAGGGCATTAGCATTCCCTTTGACATGTAATCCTCCAGTCTTTCTGCTACAGATAGTACTGAGAGTCTGAACCCTGTAACATGCTTCACATCTGGACACACATGTTGCTGCAGGAAACATGTCATCACAGCAGTTATGTAGAATATGTTATGAGCATCCACAAAGGAACCTGGTATAGAGTATTTGGCAGCAAATCACACAATTTTGCAAAACTGAACTGAAAAGTTACAAGATTATACCCTAGGGGTGCACAGATATGCATCCTATGACAGATCACATTCCCATTCTAGGCCCCAAACTAAAAGCCCTCTCTGGAGTCCTATATACCTAAGGATGTCCCTTGCACGTATAGATTACCTCCAGGGGCCATTTGGTGACCTGTCACAGGAGACACTCTTGAAACTGTAATTCTTCTGTCAGTCCTCCAGTAATGCCTCCTGCTGGCGTTCACTTGCTATGTCTTCTGTGATACGACTTACATCTTCCGCTGTGAATCCTGTGCTGTTAGCTATGTTTTTTGCTGGCATTGTTGGATCTACATGGTTTTGTGGGAATGTTGTTGTTGTTGTTATTGCTGTTACTGTTGCTGGTATTAGCACCTGTCAAAAAACAGACTTTCCAGATTTGTTCATTTATGGTTGTTCCAGGAAACCTTCTTATTCACAGCTTTTCCACTGGATGGATCCATAACAAAATCCGCATGAACTTCTCCATCCCTAAGGTTCTTTTTTCTGGGATTTTCAGCCTTCACCACAGACAAAAAAAGTAGTCCTCAGATCAGACCCCAAACTTTCTGTGTTTTTCTTTCCCCTAGATTACTTCCTTTTTGGTGCCTCGGTCTTTTATATTCCCATTTCAGGAACAGGATGTCTGTTTGTCTAACCCTTTTAGGAGTAGCGTAGTTCTCAGAGTTGCAAACAACATAGTTATGAACTGTCCAGTCAACCATATTTCGAACCAGAATACTGAATCCAGGAACTCATGCATTCAGTTAAACCACCCCTGGCATAACCTCGCATCTGTGATGGAAAGGTCTTTTCAGGCAAAAGCAAAACTTTAAAAGTGATCATAAGAATGGCCATACTGGCCAATAAACCATCTAGCCCAGCATACTGGTTTTTCACAATGGCCAATGCCATCCAGTTCAAAGGAAATGAACTGCACAGACAATCATCAGCTGATACATCCGTGGTTGACCACTCCCATTTTATGGCAGTCAGAGGTTAGGGATACCCAAAGCATGGGCTTGCATCCCTGATGAGTTTGATTAATAGACACTGATGGACCTATCCTCCATTAACTTATCTAATTCTTTTTTGAACCTTCTTATAGTTTTGGCCTTCACAACATCCCCTGGCAATAAGTTCCACATTTTGACTTTGTGTTGTGTGAAGAAGTATTTTCTCTAATTTTGGTGATTTTTGTTCATTTGTTTGTTTTGTTTTTAAACCTGCTGCTTATGAATTTTATTGGGTGACCTAGGTTCTTATGTGGAGGAGTAAATCATATTTCCTTATTTACTTTCTCCACACTATTCTTGATTTAATAGACTGCTATCAAAGTCACACTTAGTCATCTCTTTTCCAAGCAGAAAAGTCCCAATCTTTTACATCTCTCCTTATATTGAAGATGTTCCATACCCTTAATCATGTATCTGCGGAAGTGGGTTTTAATGCATGAAAGCTTATGCCCAGATACATTTCTTAATCTTTAAGGTGCCACAAGATTCCTTGCTTGTTTTGCTGAAACAGACTAACATGGCTACTCCTCTGGAATTAATCCTTTTGGCTGCACTTTTCTGAACTTTTAATTCTAATTTGTTTTTTTTTTAAGATGAAGTGACCAAAATTGCACATAGTATTAAAGGTGTGGAGTACCATGGATATATATATAGTGGCATTAGGGTATTTAATGTATTATTATCTATCCCTGACCTAACGTTCCTAACATTCTGTTATCTTTTTGACTGTTGCTGCAAAGTGGATATTTTCAGGGAACTCCAAGATCTCTTTCTTGAGAGGTAATAGATAATTTAGCCCCCATCATTTTATAGGTATAATTGGATTGTATTTTCCAGTGTGCACTACATTGCATTTCTCAACATTGAATTGAATCTGTCACTTAGTTGTCTTGTCATCCATTTTAGTGAGATCTCTTTGTAACTCCACTTTAGACTGCTCTACCTTGAGTAATTTTATATCATCTGCAAGTTTTGTCAAATCACTATTTATCCCTTTTTCCAGATCATTTATGAATATGTTGAACAGTATTGGTCTCAGTACAGATGCCTGGGGGGTACCACTATTTTACCTCCCTCCATTCTGAAAACTGACCATTTATTCCTATCTTTCTAGCTTTTTTAACCAGTTTTTGATTCAAGGGAAGACCTTCCCTCTTACCCCATGACTGCTTACTCTGCTTAAAAGCCTTTTTTAAAGGATCTTGTCAAAGGCTTTCTGAATCTCAAAGTATACTATATCCACTGAATCACCCTGTTCACATGGTTTGTTGACCACCCCCACCCCCACTCAAGAATTCTAATAGATTGGTGAGGCATCATTTCCCTTTATTTAAACTGTGTTGTCTCTTCCCCAACAAATCATGTTAATATATGTGTCTGATAATTCTATTTTTTATTATGATTTCAACCAATTTGCTTGGTACTGGCATTAAGTTTACTGGCCTGTAATTTCCATGATTGCCTTTAGATCCTTTTTAAAAATTGGTATCACATTCACTATCCTTAAGTCATCTAATACAGGAGCTGATTTAAATGATAGGTTACATACCACACTTATTAGTTCTGCAGCGTCATATCCTTCAGAATTCTTGGGTGGATATTATCTGGTTCTGGTGACTTACTATTGTTTAATTCCAAAGGGGTAGCCGTGTTAGACTCTGTTGTCTTACTATTGTTTAGTTTATCATTGTATTCCCAAATGTCAAGTGACACCTCAATCTGGGACAGTTCCTCAGATTTTTCACTTAAAAAGAATGGCTCAGGTGTGGGAATCTCCATCACATTTTCTGCAGTGAATACCGATGCAAATAATTTGTTTAGCTTCTCCACAATAGCTTTGTCTTCCTCGAGTGCTCCTGTATCACTTTGATCATCCCGGGGCTTGACTGATTATTTGACGGGCTGTCTGCTTTTCATAGACTCTAAGGTCATAAGGGACCAATATGGTCATCTAGTCTGACCACTTGCACAATGCAGGCCACAGAACCTCACCCAGCCATTCCTATGACTGAGTTATTAAAGTCCTCAAATCATGGTTTAAAGACTTTAAGGTACAGAGGATCCACCAGCAAGTGAGCCATACCCCATGCTAGAGAGGAAGGCAAAAACCCCACAGATCCTTTGCCAATCTGCACTGGAGAAAAATTCTGTCCCAACCCCAAATATGACAATCAGTTAAACACTGAGCATAAGGAGCAAGATTCACCAGCCAGACACCCAAGCAAGAATAATATACTTATAATTTTTTTTCCTGTTAGTTTTTTAGTCTTTGGCTAGTTGCTCTTCAGATTCTTTTTCAGCCTTCCTAATTATACCTTTACTCTTGACTTGCCAGAGATTTGCTGCATTCTATTTTTCACAGTAGGATCTAACTTCCAATTTTTAAAAGATGTATTTTTACCTCTAACCATTTCTTTTACTTTGTTGTGTAGCCAAGGTGGCACTTTTTTGATCCTCTTACTATATTTCTTTTTTATTTGGGGTATACATTTAATATAAATTTCCATTATGGAGTTTTTTTAAAAGTCTCCATGGGTGCATCTACACTTGTAAATTAAGTCGACTTAAGCTTGCTTAAGTCGACTTAATTTACTCTGCGTCTACACTACACTTTCCTTAAGTCAACTTAAGGAAAATTAAGTCGACTTTACTAAACCTGGTTTAAAGTCAACTTTAGGCTTAAGTTGACTTTCTAAAGTCGACTTAAGCCAGTGTAGACCTGGAGTAGCCATAAGTCGACTTAGAGTCAACTTAGGGCTCTCCAGGACTCCCCCACTGCCCTCCCTGCCGGGATGGTGGCGCAAGGGGAGCCTAGCATGCCCCCCAAGAGGGCAGGGCAGAGCCCTGCCCACCCTGCCCCTATGTCCTTCCAGGGTCTTTGTCCCCCTTTGCCCCATTGTACCCAGGTACAATGGGGCAAAGGCTGAGCTTCCTGGCAATTGGCCAGGGGTGCCCCCCCTGCCACCATGGACCTCTCCCAGGTCCATCTAGCCCCTAGAAGTCGACCTAGGCATCCAGTGTGGACGCTCTAGGTCGACTTTGTAAGTTCCCCCCTAAGTCAACTTAATTTTATAGTGTGGACATGCAAAGTCAACTTAACAAAATCGACTTACAGTCGACTTTAAGTTGACTTAGCTAAAGTCGACCTAAATTAACAAGTGTAGCCATAGCCCAAGAAACTTGCAGGCATTTCATTTCTGTGAGAGCATCTCTTAATTTCCATTTAACTAGCTTCCTTTGTTTTGGCCAGTTCCCCTTTCTGAAGTTAAATGCTACTGAGGTGGGTTTGTTTGGTGACCCTGCCTACAAGGATGTTAAATGACCAAGTTTTTCAGTTATATTTATCCCTTGGACCAGATCATTTGCTGCACTTAAGACTAAGTCAAGAATTGCTTCTCCTCTTGTGGGTTCCAGGACTAGCTGCTCTAAGAAGCAGTCATTTATGATGTCAGGAAACTTTATCTCTGCATGCTGTCTTGAGGTCACATGTACCCACTCAATATGGGGATAATTGAAATCTCCCATTATTACTGAGTTTTCTGTTTTTTATGCCTTTTTAATCTCCTAGACCATTCCGCAATCAATGTCACCATCATGGTCATCCACAGAAATTCTATGGCATAGTTTGATTCATTTAAGATTTGTGTTCTGTTTGACTCTGTGACATATAGTGCCACTCCCCAACCACTATGACCTACCATTCCTATTTATTTTGTAGAATGGTATTACTCTGTCCCTTTGATTTTGATCATTCCATAATCTGTGATGCCTATTATATAAATACCCTCATTTAATACCAGGCACTCAAGTTTACCCATCTTAGTATTTAGACTTTTAGCTTTTGTATAAAAGCACTTATAACATTTGTCACATTTTTAGCGGTCTGCTATTATGTGATATAATTGAATGAGCCTCCCTTTCATTTGACTGTTTCTCTTCTATTCCTTCATATACTTTATCAGCCTCAATCCTCTCCTCCTCACTAAGGCCATGTACACACCACAGGAATAATCGTACAAGCCCGTTGCGCTTTAAAAGTCATGTGGTTTTTGTAGCGCAGTATCACATCCACACTGAGCTGCTTGTGACGGAACAGAGCCATGCAGAACAACAGCACCACTTTGCTGAGCTCCTGCACAGAGTATCTGCACACGGTGCACCGCTGATTCTGGTCACGAGAGACAAGCACTGAGTGGTGGGACCACATCGTTTTGCAGGTGTGGAATGATGGCCAGTGGCTACAGAAGTTTCGAATGCGGAAAGCCACATTCATGGAACTGTGTGAGGAGCTAGCCCCTGCCCTGTGATGCACGGACACCAAAATGAGAGCTGCCCTCACTGTGGAGAAGCATGTCGCAATCGTGCTGTGGAAAATGGCGACTCCAGACTGCTACTCCTCAGTCGCGAATCAATTTGGAGTCGGCAGGTCGACCGTTGGGTTAGCACTTTCACAAGTGTGAAGAGCCATTAATAGTGTTCTGCTCCAGAGGACAGTGACATTGGGCACCGTGTGGGAGATCGTCGATGGATTCATGGCCATGGGATTCCCGAACTGTGGAGAGGCAATAGATGGCACGCACATCCCTATTCTCACTCCGGAGCATCTTGCGACTGAGTATTAATAGGAAGGGCTTCTTCTCCATGGTGTTTCAGGCACTCGTGGATCACAGGGGGCGTTTCATGGACATAAATGCAGGGTGGTTGGGTAAGGTGCATGATGCTCGCATTTTCCAGAACACGGGCCTGTACCGGAAATTGCAGGCAGGGACCTTCTTCCCCGATGATAAAATTACTCTTGGGGATGTGGAGATGCCCATACTCATCTAAGGAGACCCAGCCTACCCACTGATGCCTTGGCTCATGAAGCCCTATAATGGAAATTTGGATCCCAGCAAGGAGCGCTTCAATTACCGGTTAAGCCGGTGCCGAATGACTGTGGAGTACACCTTTGGGCGCTTAAAAGGCCGCTGGCGCTGTTTGTACGGGAGGCTGGATTTGAATGAGGACAACGTTCCAGCCGTCATTGTGGCGTGCTGTGTCCTGCATAACCTCTGTGAAAATAGGAGAGAGAAATTTCCCCCTTCATGGGATGTGGAGGCTGAGCGGCTAGAGTTTGCCTTCCAGCAGCCAGCCACTAGAAGTCTCGGGGGGCACAGCTGAAAGCCGTCCGCATAAGGGAGGCACTTAGGGAGCATTTTAGTGATGGGGACTCATAGGACACATTGCATCACTGTGCAGTAGTATTCCCACACACTACTGGGTGCTGATTGGGGGGCGACGGGGGGTCGGTGCCAGTGGGCGTGTACTGTTCTATGTTCGAATGAGTGAATACTAAACATGCAACAACTAATCTTATTGTGTATCAATAACAACACTGTGCACAGTTCAAGTGATTCAATTTTATTATTATAAAACATTAAATATTTACAGTAAGCAGTGCCTGCAAAAGGGGCTATAGATGCGAGTAGGTGCGTGGCTCAGTGCCATAGCTTGGTGCAGGAGTGGATGTAACATTGTACTAGGAGGGTCCCTGGGCTTCAAAGAACTGCTTTGAGGAAGAATGGGGCGTGGGGGACAGAAAGTGTTGCTGTGGCTGCGGGGTGGCGAGCCTGGAGCAGCTGGGTCTGCAGACCAACCATGGTCTTCATTAGTTGGGTCTGCTCCTGTAGGATGCTTATGAGGGCATCCTTCTGCTTCTGCCTCTTCAAATTGTTTTCTTTGCGCTCCTGCCGGCACTCCTGCCTCCATTGTCTAGTCTCCCTTGCTGATGCCTCCTTGGACTGCATCAGCTCTTGGAAGATATCCTCCTTGCTCCTGCTAGGCCTCCTCCTTATGTGTCTCAGCCGGTCAGCTGGCACAGACCACCGACCGGCGAAGGTCGTTTCTAAGGAAAAATGAAACATTATAAGTAGTGCTATTGTTCTCACTTTGGTTAAAGAGCCGGTAATATGCTCTGCCACCACATTCCGCAGTGCCCACGGGACAGGGCATTGCTAGGGACTGAAAGGGCTTTTGCAAAGGGAGGTTCGGATTGCTGAGACACAGCTCCATGAACTATTTCCAGTGCTTTGGGTGATTAGTTCACACAGGGCACGGCCATGGAAGGCGATATCTCACTGCTTAGAGTGCCCTTACAAGCCAGAATGCATATCCCGCATGTCACTGGATATAAGCCAGGACCATACGCAGCAGGCTTATGTGCAGCCATCGTTCCCACTGCCGTGCTTTGCAACTGGTGAGGGAGAGTATCCCTCTGTGGGGGAGGGAACACAGTTGCTCTCCCATCGAATTTAACTAGGAGGCCGTGGAATTACATCCAGGAGACCTTCAGTGAGCTGAACGGAGAGGATTTCTTGAGAATTACAGAAAGCATTGATGCACTGCTCATGAATGCAGGGTAGATTCTCCCCCCTCATCCCCCGCAAAAAAAGAAAGGATGAAACTCAAAACACCCATCTTCCGCCCGCTCTTCATTTGCCCGCAAAGCTTATCCAGCAAGCACAGAAGCTAGTTCCAATTAAACTTACCAGAGTTCCCCTCTGCTGCATCCGAAGACAGTATGGAGAAGGAATCTGGGCATCACGTGTTGGGTGGTATGGAGAACAGCTCCTGGCTCCCTACGTTGGCTGCACCGTTTTCACCCTCCTGGTCATCCTACACCTCCAGTTCCTCGTTGACGAATTGCTCGTCACCATCTACTCTGGTATCCTTTTCATGGGGGGGGGGAGGGTGCCGACGTGTCCACAGGAGCTTTTGGGGTGGTTGTGGGATCCCCGCCCAGGATTGCTTCCAGCTCCTTGTAAAATCGGCATGTAGCCGGCGCTGAGCCGGAGCGCCGGTTTGCCTCTCTGGCTCTGTGGTACGTAATCCGCAACTCCTTCACTTTCGACCTGCACTGAAGAGTGTCTCTCTCATACCCCTTCTCTGCCATGGCCTGAGAAATCTGGCCAAAAATATCAAAATTCCGCCGGATGCCACATAACTGTGCCTGCACAGCGGACTCTCCCCAGATGCCTATGAGATCAAGCACCTCAGCTGTGGTCCACACTGGAGCACATTTGCTGCATTGAGTTGCCATTGCTCTTGGAGAACATAGCTGTACTCTATGCCGAGCAAATAGGAAGACTGAACAATTCAAAAATTCCCGGGAATGATGGGAGGGCGGGTACAGTCACATCACAGCCACAGAGCACAGAAGGAAGTGCAGAAGGGATGGAATTGGAATTCTGGAGGCTTCATATTGCGCGGCAACCGTACACACATGAACTATCGTGGAACAGCTGTTCCGTGGTAGCTGCTACCACCCTCGTTTTGGTGGTTTACATTTTGCGCGGTAAGACAGCTGTTACCGCGCAACAACATGGATTTGTGTGTGGACGCTGTGTCTGTTATCGTGCAATAACTTTGTAGTGTGTATCAGGCCTAAGATATAGAGAATCCCCATTAATAGATCCTCCACTAAGGGATACATACATACATGTGCTCTTCTACACCTGCTGTCTTTTCTCCAGCCCTTAGTTTAAAAACTCCTCTACAATCTTTGTCATTTTACATGCTAGTGCTCTGATTCCATTTTGGTTTAGGTTGAGCCCATCGTTCCTGAATAGGCTCCTCTTTTCACAAAAGGTACCACAGTTCCTAATAAACCTAAATTCTTTTCTATTCCATTGTTTCAGCCAAACATTGATACCCTGCACTTCTGCCTGTATAACTGGCCCTCCACATGAAACTGGGAGCATTTCAAAGAACAGAGATCCTGGACTTCAGTTTCTTATTTAGCAGCTTAAATTTGGTCTCTAGGACCTCCCTCCTACTTCCTCCTTGTGTCATTGATACCTACATGTCCCATGACCACTGGCTCCTCCCCAGAATTGCACATAAGTCAGTCTAGCTGTCTTGAGAGATCTGCAAACTTTTCACCCAGCAGGTAGTTCATCATGAAGTTCTTCCTGTCATCACAAACCCAGATATCTGTATTTCTAATGATTGAATCCCTCATTACAATTACCTTTCTCTTCCTAATAACAGTGAGACCATCCTCTAGAGAGGTATTCTCAGTGCAAGAGGATACCACAACATCATCTGGAAGGAGGATCCCAACTATGGGATCATTTCCCTCTATTCCAGCACCCAGCTTAATGTTCTCCTTCAAATAAAATTTCATTCTCCCCAACAGCACAAAGGTAGTCAGATTCAGGGTGGGACTGCTCTTTTGTGTCATCTATGTACCCCTCTGCCTCCCTTATGTCCTTCAGTTCAGCCTGTATTCAGTCTCTGTGTACCATTAATTCCTTACACTGAATTCCCAAATATGCCATCTCCCCACAAGGGAGGTAATCATAACTGTTACATTAAGTGCAATAAACTCTATAGTCCCCACACTGCTGCTGTACTTCTGACTGCATTTTTTTATTATTATTATTTTTTTTTACTTTTGTAGCTTTTTACACATTGCTCTTTCTTTCTTTCTTTCTTTCTTTCTTTCTTTCTTTCTTTCTTTCTAGGGTGGTAGTGTGTGGTTGGAAGTGTTTATTTTCCTAAATTTGGAGACTGGTAATCAGGAATATCTAGCTCTTATGCTCCCTTTGAAAAAACTACCATTAGCTGCTCCTTATCATTAGCTTCTCTAATCCTGTAAGAGCAGGTTTATTACATGCCTTGTTCTCCCTGAATTGCCTGGAGTAGCCCTGCCCCCTAGTTAAGGATAAATGGGTGCTAAGTGATCACAGTCTTATTAAGAAACTCTCAGTCTTACCTTGCAGGTCCCTAGACTGAGCACCTGTTTCCCCTCCCCCAGACAAAGAGGCCACACTATATACTACAGGTAAGCAGCAAGCACACAACAAAAGAACAAACTAACAGACAACAAACTAACCCCAAAGGTTAAGAAGGTGCTCATCCTTCATGTAGAGAATGTCTTTGTAAAAGTCCTGTTTGCTGAGGAGCTAACTTTTTAAACTCTTATTCTCCCTCAGAAAAGCACATACAAAGGAACCCCAAATGGTAGGCTTATTAGAGCCTGTACAGCACTTTTAATGTGGTCAAAGTTCCTCTTAGGTTGAAAAAGCCTATTTAAGCCTTACCTATGGAGAGAATCCAGCCAAGTGATCATAAATAGCAGGTGACTTGTAGGTCTAAGTTATGCAAGATTGTGTAGGCCCCATGGAGTACATACATGAAGTATGGAACAACATAACTTTTGTTATTTAAGAAATTCAGTTTTTCTAGATATATAGTCATCTCCTGAGATCTTCAGTTTTTAATTGAGCAATATTAATATTGACTTCAACAAAGTATTAGCTGAGCAGCACTTGAATAAGGATTTGGCCCATTTGACTGACTAGAAATTATGCCTGACAGCATAAAACCTGAGTCAGAATTTCAAGATTTGGTCTCCAAAAATTAGAGCAAAAATCTGTACAGATGAAGGGGGTGAAAACCTGGCAAATCTAGGAGAAAACAAAGACAAGTGTCTTTTCTCCAGTGATGCTGTGTCCCCACAAATCCACTGGAATTCCTTCCTATTTCTGACAGAATCATGGGTGTTTTTACAACCTCCAAACAGGGGAATTCTATAGGTAGCAGATAGAAGAAGAACCCTGTGAAACCAGAGTTTGGACAAAAGGAATCAGCTACTGTTAAGGCACCAAGAAATCTTTTCAAGAACTATTGAGCCTGGGAGCTGAACTTCCTGCTTATTGTGCATGTGGTAGTACTGGTCCCTGATCCCATATTGATGTTGGTGTTTATTACCTTTGGAAATATACAATACAACTGAACAGTAGATAAATGTGCATGTACGTGACATTTGTTCATTTACATTTTGAAAGAAAAAGTATCTACCTATTATCCTTCAATGAATCATGCATAATGGCCCATTATCACATACAAGTTAATTTATTACTGTAGCTGAGAGCACATTTTAAATTGGATTCTTTCCTTATTAGCCATATTGTTGTGCTTTTTAATCACTATTTACCTACTGCAAGCTTTTAGCATTTTGTTGTACATTCCTCATGGCTACAGTGTTCTGGGTGCTAGTAAGTAATATTCCCTTTATCTTATTAAGTATCCAAACTAAAGTAAACAAGAGAATTGTTAGATGAGATCCTGTCTATCTCAACAGACATATTGTATCAGCATTTAAATTAATTAAGGCCGGAAATCTTTTATTTCATTCTGGTAAAATGAGAAAATACTACAAAACATCTCCTACCAGCTATAACAGCAGCAATTCACTTGGGTTTAATTTTGAAATGTTGAAGACCTATTAATTCATTTTGGTTTCCTTAGAAAATGTGTCTCAGTGGTTGTCTTCCCATTATTCCTACTTCATTCCCAAAGGGATTTGCTAATTGTCTACAGAGCAATTTTTATCTGAGCTGTATAACCTCACTACTCATACCAGCATATGTTAACTTTCTGAAGAAAACTACATGCCCAGTAGACCTGCTTATGATAGAAGCCTTTTGCTCTATTTTTCCTGTTTTCCCCAAGGTATCAATTATACTGAAATTAAAATTACCCAGCTGTCAGATTTGCTCATTTATGGTATGCTTGCACTTATCTTGCTAAAAAAGCAACCGTACTGTACTCATTTTTGTATTTAATTTTTCCCCATTCTGTGGATATGCTGATTAACTTGTAGTTCAGCTATAGGAAACAGAGAAATGACATAGTGCTATAATGGTTCTGCCCCATTCCAAATTCATTCAAAGTCAAAAAACCATTGGGATTTCCCCCCTGAGATCTTTTCTAACCGGAAACCAATGTTAATAGTTGGCCTATGTAACCTGTGAGGTTTGTGCATCCTGCAAGTCCTTTCTGAAAGATTTTGGCTAAGTTCCTAGGGATTTTTACTGACAATATTGCTTGAGGTAGTAGCATGGCTTGCAATAAAGCCATGCCCTTGAATTTAGATTTTTTTTTTTTTTTTTGAAGGACAACTCCAAACATGTGTTTCACATGTAGGGTAAGCATGCAAGTGGACATGGGGTTTATCTGCCAGGACCTAGGCCCTGATCCACAATGGTGCTTAGGTGTCTAAACCCCAGACATAGATGCCTAAACACTAAACTTGAGCTAATACCTAGGCTTAAATTCCATTGTGATCCACAAAAACCCCATCAAGCCATGAAAGTGCCTAAGCTTACTCGGTGCCTAAGTTTTGTTAATAGTTCCCTTGGCATCTAAGTTCCAAAGGGGTAGCTGTGGTAGTGTAGGTCAGCAAAACAAACAAGGAGTCCTGTGGCACTTTTAAAGACTAACACATTTATTTATATTATATATTTATATAAATAATTTTGTTAGTCTTTAAAAGTG
>ML685797.1:1692505-1736917 GCA_007922175.1 Pelusios castaneus
AGTTTAGTAGGGTTCAAAAAGGAGTAGCCATTCATATTGCTAATGACTGTGGACATCAAGAAGTATATTAGATAGGATTAAATATATAGATAGAGATATAAACCATCATGTTTCAGGGTTTTAGCCAACCACTTTCTGATGGGAGTCAGGAAGAAACTGTGCTACTTGTTTCATACTTGTTTGCTGTGGGGTTTCTTGCACTTTTTCTGAAGTATCTGATAGTGGCCACTGTCAGCCAGGATTCTGGAAGAGGACTAATTGGGAGGATGGCTGTCCCTATGTCATCTGGTGTTTCTGCCATGTTACTAGTATGTCATTTTGACAAATTACGTTAAATCACGTGATAATAGCTAGCAACAAAATAAAATGTAAGCAATGCAATTTGACAAGTTTCATCCAATTTAAAGCAATCTGTTATTTTGAATCAGCTGTCTGTTATCCATTAAATATGAAGAGGAATAAAAAATTTGTTAATCTGGCTCCAAATCCAATCACAGATGTACAATAGAGTATATACTGTGACTGATAGATATATATGTGCGTGTATAAGAAAGACATGAGCCAAAAACCATATTTTAAAGACAATTAAACAGGAGTATAAAAAACATAGCAGTCTTTATTGAGCAGCTGAGAGAGATATGAATTTCCTGGGTAGCTCCTGATTATCCTGAGGAAATACTCCAATTTCAGACTGCTGCGTGGTGCTGTCTCCAAATTGGTTGTGCTGGGAAATTCTGCAGCCTAGTAACCAAGTTGCTGAGAACAACATATTACAGAGAATGAAAGAATCAAGCCAAAGAACTGCTGTCATTACAAAGGTGATTTATAATTTATTTTTCAAAAATAAAGTCTAAATGACCTTTATTTAGCATAGTGCTTTTCCGCACATGCTGGGCTCTGCTAGGAGGACATTCTGGATGGATAGAATTCAGATTATTTTAATCTGTTTCCCAAATTCTTCATTGCCATCCTGCTAATTAAATTATAATCAGCCACAGCTACGAAGTTCAGGTTCAGAGTTGGAACTTCACAATAGTTCTGGGGAACAGGAACTGTTTACATTTCTAGAACCACAGTTCCACTTCAGGTGCATTTCCAATGCAATAATTTAGAGAGGAGTAGCTGATAGGAAGTCTCCTCTAAACAGGCAAAAATGGGGAGGGGAGGGAGAGAAAGAAAGAAGAAAAAAAAAAAGAAAAGAAACTTGGAGTCTATTCAGAGAGATTGTAAATCCTCCTTCTGTTTAGATTTTTTTAACAACATGCAAACTGAACACATATCAAAGGGATTTATACTTGATTCCTGTCTGCTTCAAACCATTTTTCCAATCAAAGACAGGAAAACTCCACTCCTATTTATTCTTATATTTTAAATCAGTGATATTATCTGATATTTGAAGATTAAGATGGAAATTGAACAGAACAGATTCACTTGCTAAGCACCAAGCAGCTCATAGATTTTATGTAGTTGGTTTGCTCCACTTTCTCCTCTCGCCAACAACTGACTTAATCATCTTCATCCTCTACAGAAAAGAATGCTGGAGCTCAGAAAACAGGAGAAATTTCTTGAGAAATTGCAATGGAATTAAATGTACCATATATGTCAAATCTTTGAGTTCAATCACATCTACCTTTTCTTTCATAAAACAGTACATAAGAAACTAATTTACAGAAAGATAGAAAACTAAATGTGTTATTATCCACTGATTGCAATATAAAGAAAATGTCAAGATATTTTACTTCTGAGTTTATGTTTCAATATGGAGCCTTTCTTAGGGATTGTGATGGATCTACAGGCCCCAAACTGAACCATGATTAGGGTAGAGCAAAACTGGTCTTATGCCTCTCAACAGGCGCAGGCCATGTTCTCAGTGGTGAAACAGTTTACAAGGATACTGGTAACCCAAGAAAAGGGTTTATCTCAGTTTGTTAGATCTCCTTTAGCAGCAGGGACTTGTATTCCTGTCCACGCTCCTTCTTTGAATTGAAAGCCCTAAGAGAGATTGAAGGAACCAGGATGCTATAAATTTGAGGAGAGTATGATAAAACTGTGACTATGCCCCAAACTGAGGAGCTCCGAGCTGGTAGGAATTGACTTGGGGGAAACCTAATGCAGGGTAAACTCAGTAATCGGTCTGAATGATTTGGTAAACTAAGTCCCTGGGTCAAGGGTAGGGTGGGTGCATCTGAGTTCCCCTACCTTGCCCTGCTTTTGCTTCACTGTAGGGACAGCTCCTTTGGTGGAGCACGGTGAGCATATCGGGGTGACTGAGGCTGCAGCTGGAGCCTCTGAGCCCAGTAGACTGGCAGAGAACATAAGGCCATGACCTGACTAATAGCTCAGCTGGTCATCAGACCTTCCTGCTGCAAGGCTCCATAAAAGCTTTAGGTAAAAATCAATTCACTACTTTATCAGTGTTGTTAATCTGTCTAGGAATTTAAAATACGTATCACACTCTTTAATACTATAATTTCTGAGACAATGATTTAAAAACCTTGGTATATCTGAAGTGATTCCACTCACCTGAAAGGACGTACTCCAGATATACACCAAAGTAATTTGAATGGGAACCTTCCTCAGTGCTTTAACTAAAATAAACATCCAAAAATATATTTAGGAAAGAGATTTATCAATAAATGGGAAAGCTAAATTCTTTACTTTATAGTCGAGTCAAATTTAAATGGAAGGGATATCTCCTGCAGTCATTATTCAAAAAAAATTTCTCCTGAGTTAGGATTTAGCCAAAACTGCAGGGTTTGAGGTTAAATTATAATAAGATGATGCAATTCTATCTTTTACAATGTATTAAAATATAAAAAGAAGTAAAATAGAGTCTGCTCTTTCTCCTGTAAGACTCTGAAGAAAACACAGGTCAATCATTTCAAAATCGACTGAGTAAAAACTGCAATGTATAAGGCAGTAAATTTCCATTGTATAATGTTGTATATACTTCATGGTGTTTCTGAAAGTTTCTTTAACAATGGAAAACAACACATTATTTTCCTTTCAAAAACAGGAATGTGATCCTTTTTTAATCTAGAATAAAATTCTTTCTTACTGAAGTCAACGGAACCAGGATTTCTCCTCTGATATTTATTATACTGCACCTGTATGAACTCGATTTAAAGCAGCCAAAAAGCAGTGAAAACAAGAAGAGCCTTGGCAGTGGATTAAAAAAGATCTATGTGCAGAAACTGATCCTGGCAGAGCAGTGCAGAGTGATAGATTTAAAGACAATAGGAGTTGGAGAGCATGGCAGTTTGGGGAAAGCTATAGAAACTTTTAAGGTTTGGACTTCATGAAATGCTGCAATTCGCAAATGACACAAAATTAGGTAATTGCTTAACACTTTGGATTCACGTATCTTAGCTTTATTATGTAGGTGTATAACACAATACGATTTCACATTGCCGCTGGTTCCTCATAGAACTGATGTTTTCTCTACTAAACATAAATATATCAATTTCTGAAATTTCTATGCAATGCTGATTAAAAATTCAAGGAAAATTGAAGATTTTCATAATAGCAACAATTTTTGTGACGTGTTTAGTGTTGAACAAAGGAATTTTTCAACATAAAACAGAGACAATTAAACCAGTTCTGATGAAGTGGGTTGCAGCCCATGAAAGCTTATACCTGAAGAAATTTGTTAGTCATTAAGGTGCCACAGGACTTTGATTGTTTTTGCTATATACAGACTAACATGGCTACCCCTCTGGAACTTTAAACCAGGTCTAGTTTCTTATAAAGAAAACTTGCTTTTTGTACATTATATTATTGTGTAGATCAAGTATCCTTGACACATTAATTGCTTTGTGTAACAGTTCACAGTCCATTTCATGTTCTGATTGGAATGCACTTTCAGATTTTACTCTGATACCTTTCCAGTATCACTTGTTTCCTGGAAGCAATTCAACAATCACCTTCCATTCTACACCAGATTCCCTACTTAAGAGTAGGCTTCATTTGCTCTATCTCTCCAAAGATTTTTATTGCTGATGACATCATGTAATACAGATGTAACAAGAGTGCTGAGAAAAGGCAATCTGCATTGTCTAGCACCAGTCATATGATGTGAACCTGTTTTACAAAATGTTATACGCCTGTCACGTGGCAGGGGTCAATATACATGGAATGCTAATAGCTGCTCACACAAAAGAGTATTTTAAAATTACAATATAGCAACTTCACATCAGCGGTATCACATTTTGTCAGAACCACATAGAATTCAAACTGCTAACATTTTATGATCTGTTCTAAATCTATAACCTTTCTGATTATTTTGGCGAGTTTTGTATTGAGCAAAAGAAGTTCTTTAGTAGGGAGAAAAACAACCAAAAAGGCCTTGAGGGCGTTTTAATACCAATTTATCTGAACATTGCACCACTGTGTTGTATTTATAGCACCACACGTCAAAAGAGCAATCATTTACTTCATTTTATAGTATTTGAGATGCATGTAACACTCCATGTATGAAGGGCATTGAGTGTTTGCACATATGGCTTATAGTCTGACATCTGTGCTGAAGCAATGAATTAATCCCTTTTTCATAGCAATAAATTGCCATCGTTGTGCATTAAGGAAAATGGTATTATAAACAAGACAGAACCAATGGAATAGGACGGAAATAAAATAAAACAATATGGTATAGCTTGTAAGACGATCAATACGTCTCTAATAGAGATGTATGTGCACAGAGTCCACAAACAGACACGCTTATAGTGACTTAAATTTTGGAGCAGTTTAAATGTATCCCTTAAAAAAAAAAAAAAAAGGAAATCACTGTTGAATTCAAATGAAATGGAAGGAGTTAGCAGCGAGAAACTGTAACATCACCCATGAGTATCAGAGAAAAAAAGATTAATCTGATGCTACAGGGCTTAGCATATGGTGTTGGGAGGTAGGACATTTTTAACACAGAGACATCTTGTCAATGAGCAAGTTTCCAGGATTCCATTACCTTGGGAATGTGATTCTGCACAGAGGTAGTAACTAGTGCTTATTCCTTAGGTTTTTAACCCCATTTATCTATGCTTTCTACTAGCCAATATGTTGTAGCACAGTGTATAAAATATACAGTGATTATTTCCAGTCAAAGATAGAGGAAGTGCTGAAAATCAGGTGAGAAGCCATTTTTTTAGGAGACCTTCAAGTGAACAAATTATTGGACTAGTATGGACTAGGATCCAGACTTTTCAATGCTCCTTCAGATCAAACTGATTATCTGAGATGTTTGTGATTCACCTATCACTTACATGGCTGTAAATGACTGTCATTTCATGTTGAGTTTCAAAGGTCTCGTTACCATAAAAAGATGGAGCAGAATACCATAATAGGATAAGTAAATTCTACAGCCATCCCAACTCTCAAATTTCTCATAGAAGTATCCATGGGGTTCCAGGGAGTATGAGACAACACTATTAAGGTAATATATCACTTACTGGCTCATTGGGAGTCCCATCTATTTTAGGGGTCCTCATGAGTATACAGACAAGTGATCTAAGTAATGGAAACTTGTGCTATTCCAAGTGCATTATCCTCTAACTGTGAGAAGAATGCGTACACATGTGGCTTTGGGATTCCACAACGCTATCCATAGTAAGTTTTATAAGGTCAGACTTTCGTAGTTTGTAAGCTAGGACCAGGGGACAATTATTCTAATTGTTTGTGACCCTGCAAACAAGCAGAGTTTATGCAAAATAATTAGTGCAATGTGTGGAGACCTCTCTGTGCTGCACTGCCGCCTTTGAAGGAGTAAGTTTCAGGGGCAGCAGCGCCTGGAGGAATCCATGTTAGCATGGCCTTCCACAGGTAACCCTCAACCTGAAGCACATTCTTACAAGATCTGCAGTTGGGAGCATTAGGAAAGTTTAGTTTTACAGGCCAAACCTTCTGCTTGCTTCTTGGAGAAGAATCTGCTCCATAATTAAGCAGTCTGTAAAGGCTCAGAGTATTTTTTTCCCATGGGAAGGGACAATCCAGCCAAAGGCTATGTCTACACTTACTAAAGTTAGTTCAAATTAGTTAATTCAAACTAACTAATTAGCACTAATTTTATGTAGTTCGAATTAACTTAATTTGAACTAGAAAAAATTTAGTTTGAACTAAGCAAGTGCCATTCATGGCACTTGCTTAGTTCGAATTAACGAATTCCATTGAGTTCAATGGGCCGGTTAGTTCGAACAAAGCAATTAGTTCGAACTAACATGGCCACATTGGTTAATTCGAACTAACTAGTTCAAATTAAACCTGAATTCAAATAGCATATTCAAATTTATTAGTTCGAATTAAGGAAGCCCTTAATTCGAACTAATGAAAGCCTAGTGTAGCCATGGCTTAAATTAGTTCGAATTAAGCTTCCTTAATTCGAACTAACTTGCCAGTGTAGACATAGCCAAAGAGATATATTAATTACATTATTACTTTCTCAGTGTTTTCAAAAGCGTCACCGTTTTTAGCAAGAGAGATGCTAATAATCCAGCAAATAGAATCTCTCCTTTTTTATGTAAAATGGTGCAAAATACTGAAAGCTACATCCAGCAGGCTGATTTCAGCTACAGTAGAAAGGAAACACTGTCAATTTAGGCAGGAACATGTTAATGTTATCATGAATTGCTTGGCAATATCCTTTGGATTATATGGACACTGGAAATGTTTACTGACATTAATTTATTTCACTATTACATTACAGTGAGTACCACTGAAAACTCAGCATTTGCCACTCTGCAGTGATTTCAGGTGTTTGGTATATTCTATTTTAAGCTGAAGAGGAAGTTATGGGACACCAACGGCCTAGCCCCAAAGATGCAGATAATTACCAGGAAGGGAACTAAAGCACTTCCACTGAGCAAGAAGAAACTGGATGAGTAGGTTGATGCATGTAATATGCCCTCCTTATGCAAGTTTGGGTGTATGAGGGTGGAGAGAGGTAGAGTGCAGGGGGGTTTTTTGGTCCATCCCTCTGAAAAGGGAATTAGAGCCATGGATGTTAGGATAGATATTAGGCTGGAGTAGGCTCTATATAGCAACTCTACTGTCATTCCATTGCCTGAGGTTAGAATTCATCCATCTTCTTATTTCTCTTTGGCTACTGTTAGTTCCCATTACCTGCAAAAGGGAAAATCCAGTTTCTTTTATTGATGAATGTTCAGTTTTTAAAGGTATCACCAGAGTGTCTACAATTGATTGTGATGATTTGCTATTACAGCCTGAGCTGATCCTGTGTCATACATTTCCCTGCATTTAATTTTGTCCCATTGTGTAAGTTCCCCATCTTCAAAGCATCTGACAAAGTGGGATTTTCTCCCATGAAAGCTCACATGATAAATAAATTTGTTAGTGTTTAAAAGTGCCACAGGACTCCTTGTTTGTTTATCACAATAAAGATTCTCTGTGCAGGAAATTTTCACATATCATCTTTACAGTGGAATGGAGGGTTATAGATGTTTTTAAATTATTTTTTAAAAATTATTAATAAATAAAAGTTACAAACAAGTCAAAAGTATCTCTCACACACAAACACACACGTGGGCATGCAAACACGATTGGGTACAGAAAGGTGAAGGATCTGATTAGCCTAAATCAGGAGGGAGTAGAGCTGATAGCTTATAAAACACCCCTAAAATTATTTGTCAGACTACCTTTGAAGCATATCTAGAGTCAGAGGCTTTTTTGAGTTGAATAAAGGGAGGAAAGATAGAAAATGAAAAGCATATTATATATTTTTCAAAATGGGGTATTTTTGTTAAAAACATCTCAAGAAATAGATTATTGTTCCTTAAAAATATGTTGATGATAAAATTCGGTTATCACCCCTTTTAATACAGTTTTCCAGTGGTAGAGCTTCTAACTAACCAAGTCCTAAGCTGAGCATGAACCTGAGCAAACCAAAGGTCTACATAGCCCCAACTCTTAAACTGGATTTAATTTCTAGGGATCTACTTTGGCTCTACTCTGTTAACTTTTGGTCAATCAATCTTCTTTACCTTTCCATACTCTCTTCCCAGGCATAACTCTCTCTGACTCCCTCGTACTTTTTGGTATATTGTTTAAACATTAAAAATGATTTACCACCTTAGCTTGCTCAGTGCAGAAGGAAGTATAGGATCACCGACCAGGGCGGAGCTATTGATGGGCACAGGTGGGCAGTTCCAACCTGGTTGGCCAGCAGGCCCACACACCCACCGCAGCCCATGGCAGCAGTGCGAGCCTGTTGCGGTGGCAGCAGGTGGCCTCAAGCAGCAGCACTGCAGGCAGAGGAGCCACAGTGGGCAGACCGACAGGGTGGCTGCTCCTCTGCCTGCAGCTCTGGTTTTTCGGCAGGGGCCAGGCTTACATTCCCCCTCACTCCTCTTCCCGATGCACCATTTGCTAGGCAACTGGTGTGTCAGCAGGAAGCTTCCACTCATGTGACCAGAAGCAGGACTGGCCGGGCCCACCTTGAAGAGTAAGGGGCCCGGCCAGAAAACAGGGGCTAGCTATCCCTTTGTCACCTACTCCAACAACCCATAAATGCACAAACTAGACTAGAGTTAGGCAGTTCCTTGTTCATTCCCATGGGAATAAGAAAACAGTATGTCAAACATGAGCTGGTGCTGTATGAGACTATAATTAACAATATTTACAAATTTCTCACTTGATCCAAAATGGTGTCCACTCTCAGCAAGTACTGCTGTCATCTTCTGGATCCAGAGGGTGTTGAGAATTATTTAAATAAATAGTTACCATTTTTTTTTTGACCCAAACAGTTAACCAAAGTTCAGAGCCCTGAAGGTTGTTTCCATTAGGAGAAGAAAATGTTGGTATCAGGTAGGTTAAATCCATTTTTGCATATATGCAAAGAATGTATGAACTCCTTTGTTCTTGAACACAGAAGAACTGAAACAAGAGATACTTTCTTTACACAAGGATCCATGCCTCTTTCAACCAGCACTCCAGCCAAAAGCGCTCTCTCACTTTTTTCTGAGGACCACACTACTCATGCTTCTTTTGTTGTGTCTGGTACTTGCTGTCTTCTTCTTGCTCAGTTTCTCTGGTTTTTCTTCTGACCTACACACCTTCTCAACATAATAGACATCAAAACCCTTCTTCCCACATGTGTTTTATGTGTGCCAATATGTGCTTGTGTCTGGGTTGGATGCCACTATTATGTTGATGCCTGGATACATCAATGAGCTTAACATTTTCTTACAACTATTCTAAATGAAGAGTAGTTTTAAAAAGGATTAACTCAACCCGTAATAACATGTGCACTTTAATGATACCCTAGAATTTTAGAAGATGATTAATTACCAAAGCAAGAGGAAGGAAAAAATATTAAAAAGTACACCTTGTAGTTGATTTCTCTGTTTTAGCCTTATATTGGGGTCTTATATTAATTTCTGTGAAGTAGAATATATTTTCCATTAACCCTTGAATAGCTTTACTTCTTGCTGTCTTAGGAAGCTAATGGTTAATACGTTTGCCTAGGTTTACATATTTATCTCTTTAATCTTTCTGTGTTAATCAGACCTATCATCTCCTATTTCACAATGTCAATAGCTCAATGTGATTTCCTGTTTAACTCACTGACCGGAAGCTTTCCTTATCATCCAGCAAATTTTAAATGTAGGTGCCTGTGTCTGGGTTAGAGGCCATTTAAAGTAATTTTGATCATGGAATCATAAGTATTCACATTGAAAACCTGAGTTATGCTCATCCAATCAGTTAACAGAAATATGCCATATATTCAATCAAAATGTCCTGAATTTTGAGTGTCAGATACTTAAAACAAAATTCCCAGGAATTGCCAACGGACAAAGAATAAATTATAGATTATTTTTATTTCTTTTAAGAGGGAAAGACATTGGAGAAATTATTATTTGCTCATGGAAAATGTCCAAAGAGAAAGTAAGTGAAAGCCATCAAAATACGTTTATTCCAAGCAATTTACAGTGGTAAAACAACTTTTTCCAATATTGTGTGTTTCTTTAATCTTTTCACATAAATCACTACCTCCAGACTCTGACAGTATGTATACTGTTTTTTTACAACTCTAACCAGAAACCAAATAAAAAGTGACTTGGGAAGGTCATAGGTAGAAGCTCTGGTGAATCACAGAGAGAAACAAAACAAACGAGGAGTCCTGTGCCACTTTTAAAGACTAATACATTTATTTATTGCATAAGCTTTTGTGGGCATAATCCCACTTCCTCTGATGCATGAAATGGAATCTGCAGTATGTTAGGCATAAACAGTATGTCAGGCTTACTCATGCAGATTGAAGTACTCTGCTATTGGTTATTTAATGTAACCATTCTCAGTGTCTGATTTGTGTCCATTCTTTTGCATAGAGACAGTCCAGTTTGGCCAATGTATATACCATTGTTGGCACATGATGACATATATCACATTGGTAGATGTGCACATGAATGAGCCTCTGATGGAGTGGCTGATTTGATTAGCTCCTATGATGGTGCCACTTGAGTAGAGTTGGTAGATTTGGCAATCGGTAGAGTTAGCAAAGGGGTTTATTGCTGGGATAGGTACCTGGCTTAGCGTTTCTGTTGTATGATATGCGGTTGCTGGTGAGTATTTGCTTAAGGTTGGGTTCCTGTCTGTAAGTGATGACTGGCCTACCTCCCAGGGCTTGAGAGAGTGTGGGATTGTCTTCCAGGAGAGGTTGTAGATCCTTGCTGTTGTTCTGGAGAGGTTTTACTTGGGCACTATAGGTGAGGACCAGTGGTGTTCTGCTGTTTTTCTTGTTGGGCCTGTCCTGCAATAAGTGACAATACAGGCATCAAGAATGGGTAACATTCAAAAACCAGTAGGTGAGCACTTCAATATCCCTGGACATTCTGAACAAACATGAAAGTTACAGTACTTCAGCAAAAAAGCTTTAAAAACAGACTTCAGCATGAAATTGCAGAGCTGGAAATCATATGCAAACTTGACACCATCAGACTAGGTCTGATGAGGGACTTAGAATGGCTAACTCATTACAAAAGGTAATTTCTCTTTGTTAACATTCTCACCTTCTCATCTATTGTTGTTGATGGTGCACATCCACACTGTTTAAATTAAAACAATTTGTTTGGTTTACTGAAATAGACTAACAGACTACCCCTCTAGAATTTTTTGAAGTGACCTTGTGACTCACCCTTCTCTGCATGTGTATATATACACCTAACATACTGCAGTTTCCATTTCATGTATCTGAGGAGGTGGGATTAAGCCCACAAAAATTTATGCAATCAATACATTGGTTAGTTTTTAGAAGTACCACAGGGCTCCTTGCTTGTTTTGCTGAAACAGACTAACATAGCTACCCCTCTAGAGAGAGACAGAGTCGTTTTTGCCTATTACTGTTTTATATGTTCATTGTTAAAAGAATACAACACTTTCTATATTGCTTTGTTTTCTTTTTAATTACTGCCATATGACTGAGTCCCTTATAGAATCATAGAAACTGGAAGGGACCATGAGAGGTCATCGAGTCCAGTCCCCTGCACTCATGGCAGGACCCTTAATCATTTTTATTTAGTTTCTAGAAGTACAAGAAATCTAGTGACACTGTGATATTCCCCTCTGCAATCTGGAGCAATGTATTGCTATGTCACCTCAATCCCTCACTTTTGGAGCCCATCTTACTTGCTCCACTGTGTGAATCCCCTTTCAGCCCATGCACAGACTACAGCAATAAACTGCTCCTGAGTAAGTGAATGAGCAAGTGCTTTTGTCCAGCCACTTTTAGGATTATGCCCTGGTATGACTACAGCCAATACCCCCAGTCCCAGATGCAACTTTAGAAACTGCTGTCTTACAGAGTTCAGTGCTGACCACTGCAAGCTCATATGTTCGTCAGTTTATCAAAGAAATTAATATGCACCTGCCTTGCCACTTCAAGAGGAGTCTCTGACACCTTAAATCATATGCATAGCTTTAGATAAAAACAAATAAATTTATTTTACAAGTTAACAAACCTTGTGGATAGAGGGGAAGCAGTGGACGTGGTATATCTAGATTTTGATATGGTCTCTCATCATCTTCTCATTAACAAACTATGGAAAGATAACCTGGAGGGAGCTACTATAATATGGGTGCAAAACTCGATGGATAACCACTCCCAGAGAGTAGTTATCGATGGTTCACAGTCATTCTGGAAGGGCATAATAAGTGGGGTACTGTAGTGATTGGTTCTGGGTCTGGTTCTGTTCAATATTTTCATCAGTGATTTAGATGATGGCATACAGAGTACACTTATAAAGTTTGCCTATGATACGAAGCTGGGAAGGGTTGCAAGTGCTTTGGAAGATAGGATCACAATTCCAAATAATTTGCACAAACTGGTGAAAAAATCTGAGGTAAATAGAATGAAATTCAATAAAGACAAATGCAAAATACTCCATTTAGAAAAGAACAATCCATTGCACACGTACAAAATGGGCAATGACTGCCTCGGAAGGAGTACTGCGGAAAGGTATCTGGCTGTCATAATGGACCACATACTAAATATGAGTCAACAGTGTGATACTGTTGCAAAAAAAGCAAACACCATTCTGGGATGTATTAACAGAGGTATTGTAAGTAATACATGAGAAGTAATTCTTCTGCTCTTATCCACCCTGATTTGGCCTCAACTGGAGGATTGTGTCCAGTTCTGTGTGTGTCATTTCAGGAAAGATGTGGACAATTGGAGAAATTGGAGATTTGGAGAAAGTCCAGAGAAGAGCAACACAAATGATTGAAGTTCTGGAACACTTGACTTATAAGGGAAGATTGAAAGAGCTCGGTTTGTTCAGTCTGGAAAAGAGAAGACTGAGAGGGGACATAACAGTTTTCAAGTACCAAAAAGGTTATTACGAGGAGAAGGGAGAAAAATTGTTCTCCTTAACTGCTGATGGTAGGACAAGAAGCAGTGGGCTTAAATTACGGCAAGGGTAGTTTAGGTTGGACATTAAGAAAAATGTCCTAACAGTCAGGGTGATTAACCACTTGAATAAGTTGCCTAGGCAGGTTGTGGAATCTCCATCATTGGAAGTTTTTAAGACTAGGTTAGACAAGCACCTGTCAGGAATGGTTTATGAGTGTATGTGGTCCTGCCCTGAGTGCAGGGTCCTGGACTCAATGACCTCTCCTAGTTCCTTCCAGTTTCTATGATTAAGTACAGAAAGATTTTAAGTGATTACAAGTCAGAAGAAAACAAGTCAGATTTTATCAAAATCAAAGCCAAATGTATTCTAAACTAATCTTAATACTTTTAACAACGTTATAAACATAGATGATTCTCACAGCAGGCTGGCTGGTCTGCTTCTAGCTAGGTGTGTGCCTTGTGATCAGCACATCAGGTGCTTAGTGGTATTTGTAGATGGAGGTGAAAGACAGAGAAAACAGCAAAATTTCACACCTTTTTTTAACGTGTTCCTTCACCACTCTCTGGCTGCGTCTACACTGGTAAATTAAGTCGACTTAAGCTTGGCTTAAGTCGACTTAATGTGCCCTGCATCTACACTACACTTTGCTTAAGTCAACTTAAGGAGAATAAAGTCGACTTAATGAAAATTAAGTCGACTTTATTAAACCACCTTTCTAATCGACCTAAGGCTTAATTCGACTTTCTAAAGTTGAATTAAGCCAGTGTGGCCCTGGGGTAGCCCTAAGTCGACTTAGGGCTACCCCAGGATTACACCAATACCCTCCCTGCCGGGGAGGTCACAGGGGAAGCCTGGCATGCCCCCCAAAGGGCAGGGCATGTGGGCAGAGTGTGACACTGTCTGGATTTAGGGAAGCATTTATATTATTTTCTATGGATATCTCATAAATGCTATAATCCATAGGAACTATGTCATGTTTGGTATCAATAGAAAGGTAGTAATTTGCTGGGAATGATTATATAGTTTATGTCTAGGAATTCTATTTCAATTAGAAGTTAAGAATTTGATGTTATATCCATACTTTAACTTGTGTCAATCTGGACAAATGTCTTTGAGGGGAGGGTGTGAACAACCATTGTCTCCTTAATGTTTAGGAATTTGCCAGGTGATATGATCCCAGGGAGTAAACTGATGAGCCATTAAGGATATAATGGTTGTATCCAGTGTGGATGCTCTAGGTCGACTTTGTAAGTCCCCCTTTAAGTCGACTTTAATTTTAAGTGTAGACCCACTAAGTCGACTTAACTAAGTCGACTTAAAGTCGACTTAATTAAGTCGACTTACTTAAAGTCGACTTAAAAGTGCAAGTGTAGACATAGCCTCTGGGACTTGACCTTTCAGGGTCTCATGACAAACAACGTCTTTATATGGCTTTCTCCATACCTGAGTCAGTGAAAATCCCCTTATTGATGCTTAGGCTAGTCCATTGCTCCTGGAAGAGCTTGTTTGTTTAATGCATGTTTTAGTGAAGCATGAACTGCCCCTCTTTCTGTTGAAGGATTTTGCCTGAATACCCTTCAAACTATGAAACATACCTTTGGGAACATTATATAGTGAAGCCTTATAACTGTACATATGACATTGTAATAAACATATAACACTAATGTTCAGTATGATATTGGCATTCAAAAAATATCTTACATGCTGTACTTTGCATTACACAATATTGTATTACACTATAAAGAATGAATATGAATGAAACGCAATTGCACCTTAAAGGTGTACATAGGAGTGTAGTGTGTCACATGCACACTCAAAAATCATGAATTTTAAAGGAGCTTCTTGAAGGCTTTCAACAAAACTCCAAAATAATTAGGAAGACAGGAAAAAATTGCTGAGCTAACCCAAAGTGCTTTAACCAGGATTATATCCATGTAGAGATTGTGCGTAATGAAATAATGGGAATATAGAGGATGCATTCTATCATCCTCAATTGTGGGTGAAAATATCCATATTAAATTTTATATGAATTGTCATAGTGAATATGCTGTTTATTTTATATAATGTTTATGTGATTGAATTTATATTGGGGACGCTTCTAGGATGTTAAGAAAAAGAATATCGGAGCATAAAAATTCTTGAGAAATAATAGTCTAAAATCCCCAACATAATGTCATTTTATTAGTTTGACACATATGATGTCCCAATTGCAGAAGAGCATGTAATAGGTGATATAGACCAGAACAGAAATAGGCTTTTGGATTTATAATTTGAATGCAATGTCTCAGTTTGAAATGAATGAAAAAATTGAATTATATACATATTTGGCGTGTAGGTGAAAGGGCTACACACTGATGTTAGCTAGATAAATAGAGTTAGAACATTAGAGGAGTTCCCAGTAGCCTAATAATAATAACAGATTTGTGAATATTTTTATAAATAAATAGGCCACCTTTCCCCAATGGTATTTGTGAGATTACATTCTGATTTATGACCACCAGGTATCTGGAGAAATACTGTGAATTCTGAAAGTTCCAATGGGTTTTAGAACAAAATACCTTTTTTCATTTTTGAAAGTTTGTTTCTGAAATGCTTGTTCATTATCTTCTATTCAGCATACAATTTCATCAATCTTATAATTTCAAAGATACACTTATTCAATAAGGGAACAGAAAAAAAGCTGAGATACTTAGGCCACATCACTCATCAACAATAACAAATTCTGAGTATCAAAATGTTAAAATGAACAATTAATGAATAAGTATAATATTTTTCAGACAAAGTACTTGATATATAGAATCAAGTACAATCTCAGAAATACAAATTATTCTGTGAACAGCACACAGACAGAAAAAAGGGCAAGCTTTGTAATTAACATTATTTGCAGTGAATAATTTGACCAACTATCAGCATCAATATGGGAAGTCAGAACAGATGTTATTGTCACTGTGGAGTACATGTATTAATAAGACCCTGTCTCTCTATAGGAAGTTTTAAGATCTCCTGCCTTTGCTACAGAGATTCTCCTTAGAATCTTCACCAATATGAAAGAGCAACTGGATTGCAAATCTAGGGCTATTTCTAGACTTGCAAGTAGGTCGACCTAAGGAGGGTGGGGAGGGGTCGGGCATGGGCAGGTGGGGGAGGTGAGGGTGCCTGGTAGCAGGGCCACCCTTCAATGCTCCTCTGTGAGGAAGTAGTCCTTGAGTGGGTCCCGGATGAAGGCCACTTGATGCTGCATCAGGGGAACGGTGCTGGGCTGCTCAAACTGACCAGCAAGGCGTTGGACTTCAGCCTCCCAGAAGTGGGGGACCCTTTCCCTGCGCAGCTCACACAGATAGTGGAGCACACAGCAGGCGCTAATGACTTCCGGGATCGTGTGTTCAGTGAGATGTAGGCGCGTCAGGAGGGCCCTCCAGCCAGCTCAAAGCACGCTGAAGGCACACTTGATGCCCAGGCAGCACCTGTTCAGCCGTCAATTGAACAGCTCTGTAGAGAAGGGCTGTGGCCACCCTCGGAACCGGGCCCTGGGGAAGGACCTGGATGCCCCCCCTGGACAGACCTGGGAACTGCAGGGCTCCCGCCCCGGAAGCAGGAGGGCGGAGCCAAGGCAGGAAGGGGAAGCATAAAAGCCTGGCCAGCCAGCTCAGAGGGGGTGAGGCCGCTGAAGGGGAAGGATGTGGCTCCTCGCTGGCGCCGAACGGGAGAGAACCAGGCCCCTAGCAGTAGGCTAGCCCGGGCTGCTCCAGCCCGTCAGCCAGAGGGCCTGCCCAGTTTGCCAGGGCCCCGTGACTGGGAAGGGATCCCCGAGACAAAGGCGGGAGGTCGATCCCGGGCGCCCCGGGCCTCAGAGGCCTACACACCCCCTTCCGAGGAACCCGAGGAGGAGCTGCGGCCCTGCGACCTCGAGGAGCTACCATCCGCCGAGGACCACCCTCCAGCAGAGGACCCCCCGGCAGTACTGGGACCCTACGACCTCGAGGAACTCCCTTCTATGGAAGAGATTACGAACCTTCCCGACTTACCTATGGACTTGGATGGCCTGGTAGGAACTCCGCTAGCCATCTACCCCGAGGACCTGGAGGACGACCGACAGACCCAGGTACCCCTACACAGGGAAGGGAGGAAGTAGCCCAGGGCGGTAGGCCACTGCCTAGCGTGAGGCAGAGCCCCCGTGGGTCAGCGCGTTGCGGCCGGAGCCCCGCTGACCACAGTGGCAGACGCATCTGCCACTGACCAGGGCCCTGGGCTGGGACGCAGTGGAGTGGGTGGGCCTGCGTCCTCCTCCCTCTCCCCTTTTCCCTGGCTACCCTTGGTGTGCAGACCTCCGCGCCCCCATACAGAGGTTCGGGTACTGTGTTTGCCTCACCCTGCCTGAAGGGTCTGAGGCCTGCTACCTGTGTACTGTGATTGCCTCACCCTGCCTGAAGGGCCTGAGGCTTATAGACTGCTTACTGTGTTTGCCTCACCCTGCCTGAAGGGCCTGAGGCTTATAGACTGCTTACTGTGTTTGCCTCACCCTGCCTGAAGGGTCTGAGGCCTACTAACTGTGTGCTGTGTTTGCATCACCCTGCCTGAAGGGCCTGAGGCCTATAGACTGCCTACTGTGATTGCCTCACCCTGCCTGAAGGGCCTGAGGCCTATAGACTGCTTGTGCCTGCCTCGCCCTGCCTAAGGGCTGGAGGCAACTGACTCTGCTTGTGCCTGCCTCACCCTGCTTAAGGGCTGGAGGCAATTGACTCTGCTTGTGCCTGCCTCGCCCTGCCTAAGGGCTGGAGGCAATTGACTCTGCTTGTGCCTGCCTCAGCCTGCCTACGGGCCAGGGGCAACTGACTTTGCACTCTGTGCCTGCCCCGCCCTGCCGGAGGGCCGGGGGCAACTGACTCTGATCCTTTGCATGCCCCACCCTGCCTGAGGGCCGGGGCCGAAGACTGCGGGATAACAAGGGGCGCCCACCCCGGCTAATTCCCCGAAGCCTCCACCGGGGGCGCCCTCTACGCCCGCCCGTGACGCGGGCACCTACAAGCTCCCTGCTGGCATCCATGTTTGCGGTGTAGGGCTTCATGAATAAGGGGTAGGTGGCATCTCCCACGATCAGGACAGGCACCTGCATGTCCCTGAGGGTGATTGTGTGTGTGGGGGGGGAAGAAGGTGCCTGCCTGCATACAGTGGTACAGGCCAGAGTTCCTGAGCACACGGGCATCATGCGCCTTCCCCAGCCAGACCACATAAATGTTTGTAGAGATCCCTCTGTGGTCCACAAGGGCCTGCAGGACCACAAAGTTATAGACCTTAGGGTTTTGGTACTTCCTGGCCCAGTGGTCTGGTGCTAAGATGGGGATGTGGGTCCCATCCATGATGCCCCCAACAGTTCGGGAAGCCGAGTACGGTGAGGCCGTCGATGGTGTCTTGCAGGTTGCCCAGGGTGACTAGGTGGGCTAGCAGGACTTGGTTGATGGCCCTGCTGACCTGCAGGAGGGTGGCCCCCACGGAGGCCTTGCCGATCCCAAACTGGTGGGCAACGGACTGGAAGGAGTCTGAGGTTGCCATCTTCCAGACCACGACGGCCACTCGCTTCTCGACAAGCAGGGCGGGTTGGAAGCGGGTGTCCCTGAGCTGCAGGACCGGGGTGAGCTCACAGACCAGTTCCAGGAAGGTCTGCTTGCTCATCCTGAAGTTCTGGATCCACTGCTCATTGTCCCAGATGGTGAGGATGACACAGTCCCACCAGTCACTGCTGGCTACCTGTGCCCAGAGGCGACGGGGCATGGGAGGCGCTGTCAGCAGGGCAGCTTGCAGGCTCAGCATGGTAGTGGTGCTGCTGTCTGCCTCTGCACTGTCAGGGTGCAGGTAGAGCATGCTCCAGCTGAGCAGAGCACTGGGCACTGCATAGGAGGTATCAAGCACCCCCCGGCAAGTTGCATCACCGGAGTGCGGTCCATGACCTCCTTGTGCTGCATGCTGCCGGGCATAATGAAGGGTGCTGAGCTCACTTCCTCTTTTATTATGATTGGCTGGGAGATTGGGCCCTTCTCAGGTGCCATGTTGGCACACTTCCCATGATGCACCCTGCTAAGTCGACCCAGCAAGTGCCTGCATGGATGTTCTAGGTCGACTTAGGCTTCTGGTGTGGACGCACTAAGTCGACTTAACTAAGTTGACTTAGCTTTTTTTGGTGTAGACATAGCCTAGGAGTTTTATCTCACCTTTTCTTTAAATTATTTCTAGGAATGATTTGCTATATTCACATAATATAGTAATAGGGGCATCTAGAATGATAGAGTTGTAAGCCAAGTTGTGAGAATGCATGGATCTATTAAACTAATCTGCCTTTTCCGCAGTATGTTATCTTTACCTCTTACAGTCCTATAATGCTTCTCAACGCTTCCTTGGTGGTTCTGGTTTATAATCATACTGTGCTGTTCCCAGGGTATTGTGATAGAATTTATCTAGGACTGTGTTCATTGCTGTCATTAGACAATTTCAGTTCCTGTTTTACTTTTGCATCTTATCACCCCAAATATCTTCTTTTCCAAGGCTATCCACCTTTTTTGATTTCCTGAACATCCATGCTTAGTCAAGATAATTATTTTGGTTGGAGGTTTCACCCTGAAACTTGCTTAGTCTGCTTGTAAAGATGCAGGGCTTACAAAATTGTATAATTCACTCATAACATGAATTCTGCTTTATATCACGTGACATTTACAGATCAGCTGTCATCTGCTGTTACAGACTATTATGTTTATTGGGAAATAATGGAAATATGGTTCATTTTGCCATATGTAGAGAATTTTTTAAAGATTTTTACAATAAAATGCTTATAAGTAGTCACTCTGGCAATTAAAAACTTCCTCTAAACTTTGCTAAAATAAGTTAATTACAGTCTGAAAATATATTCTGACTATTAGTATGACATATGTTGTGTTTTCTGCATTCTGTGACTATTTATGTTAACACTTACCTCCTGCTCTATAAAATTTACTCATAAGCTTTGAAGTAATTTTACACTTCTGCTATTTTCTATGCTTGTAATGATTAATGGGCTAATTGATAATTGTTTAGTGATTTTAAGGTTAACATAGCGTAGAATGTATTAAGAGAATGTATTAAAAGAACCAGGAGGTTAAAAAAACTAAATAGGTCTCAAATACCTGAAGCCCTGTCCTGAAGAAGCAGATAGATTGCTAAGGTTGGTTTGCTGGGTCTTCTGATTATGAAACAGATGTTTTTAAAATTGATACGCTGAAGAGTCTTTTTGAGAAGGTTAGTGCAGCAAAACCTTGTCTCCTCTGAACTCCCTCCACTTTATCTACATCATTCTGATAAGTATACATTCAGAACTAGAGGAGGAATTACAGGTGGAGGCTCACTGAAACTGCACAGCGAAACTCAATCATCCTGTTCTGTGATAACTTTATTTAAAGAGCTCAAAACCTTATTGGCTTCTTTTACTGTCATGTCACACTGCAATCACATGCCTAAATTGTCTACTTGTACCATGGTTTTAGCATTATTCCTTTCCTGGTGATTCCATATAGTTGAATATACATCTTGTGGATTTCTTTTCCTGCCATGTTTTTGCATGATTTCAGTTTGAGTTTCATTCCATTACATCCCATTTACAAATCTTTCTAAGATTCCTTTGTCCTCCCTGCTCTTTACAAGCTGTCATATTCACAGCTATGAACTCGCTCCTGGAATTAGGTGCCTAGGCCTTTCCTTATGGAGGAATTCAGGCAACAGTCCTCTTCTAACTTCAGTCTAGTGGCTAGTGCACCCATACAGAATGTGGGAGACACAGCTTCAAATTCTTCTTCTGAAGTGGAACTGGCACTGGAACCTGGTTCTCCCACATTTCAGGTAAGCACCCTAAGCCACAAGGGCAGTTTCATGTAGACTTTTCTGCCTCATCATTAGTCTATGGTGGCATTCTCATATGGGTCTTTCTCATTCAGTTTCTCCTGAAGAAGTTGTTTAACTTTCTATAGCATACGAATAGTCATTGGTCCAAACACAGTATGAGATATCCCAGTCATTTGGACTCTCATGGGAGAGGCCCAGGTTCAAGTTCATGTTCTATGATACATCTACACTGGAGGCTCTGTTAAGTTGAGTTAACCAAGGTCGACTTAAAGTCAACTTAAAGTTGACCTTGTTAAGTCAACTTAGAGAGTTCACAACCCTGTGTCCACACTGGCAGGTGCTAGGTTGACGGAGGAGTGGCCAGGAACTCTGCAAGGGAGCCTGGAGGCCAGTTAGGTTGACTTAAGGGCTATTCCCCATCCACACTGGCTTAAGTCAACTTAATAAGGTCAATTTCATAAAAGCCCAGTGTGGATGCAGGAGTCTGTAGGTCGACTTAAGTCGACCTAAGGCTCCAGTGTGGACGTACCGCTAGAGACTTCAAGTGGTCCTCTCCACAGACATTGAGAAGATCTAAGCTTTTGACTTAGGCATCTAAAATGCCAATTAGGCATCTAAATCCTAACTAGTTCAAATTAACCCTTACTTCAAATAGCCTATTCAAATTTATTAGTTTGAATTAAGGAAGCCCTTTATTCAAACTAATTTAAAGCCTAGTGTAGCCATGGCTTTAGTTAGTTCGAATTAAGCTTCCTTAATTCGAACTAACTTGCCAGTGTAGACGTAGCCTTTGAGATTAGAAAAATGTGTACTAGCTTTCTCCTCATTTCAACTACAATAATGCTACAATAATGTAGAGTGCTACAATAATGAGAGAAAAGCTATTCTCCAGTTGTTTGTTTATTTGTTTTCCTTTGTCAGCATCAAGCAATATTGGAAAGTGTATGAGAGATCCATATCTTGAAATATTTCCTCCCTTAATTTCCACGTTTTAGAAGGTTGTTAATCACCTGACTCTTCACATGCTTAGTTGAAGAAAACCAAAACCAAGAATATTTAGGCCTGATCAGTCTGGCCCTAATCTGACCACAAAGAATAGTGAAAAGAGATAAATCCCACTCCTTTGTCCAGTCATGTTAGAGTTTCCTGTTCCCTGGGTTCAGGCACAGAAGGGAGATCATGAGATACATCCTAACATTCAAGCAAAGACCGATCTCCCCTGGTATGTGATGTGTCGGTCAGGAAAATTGAGTTGATGCAGATTGAATCAGATTAGCTGTTAATACCAGTCAGCAGCAAATCCCAACCCTCATAGAAAAAGTTGAAATTGCAGTTCCTTCGCTGCACAGCTCCTGGAATAGCACAGCTTCCTGCTGCCTCTTATGCAGCCAAAATCTAGCTCTGTATCAAATATTGTGTTGAGTATAACCTAACAAACTGTTCTCCAAATACCAAAGGGGTAGCCGTGTTAGTCTATTGTAGAAAGACAACAGAGTCCTGTGGCACTTTTAAAGACTAACAGATTTATTTATCGCATGAGCTTTCGTGGGAGAAAATCCCACTTCGTCAGACGCTTTGAAGATAGGAAAGTTACATAGAGGAGGGGGAGGTCAAAACAGGGACTATGGATTTTCCTCGCATTACAACAAGTGATTTGACCTCCCCCTCCTCTATGTGCTGTTCCCCAGTATTTTGAATCCTAACACCTATTTTGATTTGCTGTTACAGCCTGACCTGATGCTATGTCATACACTCCCCTGCATTTAATTTCCTCCCACTCTGTAACTTTCCTATCTTCAAAGCATCTGACGAAGTGGGATTTTCTCCCACGAAAGCTCATGCGATAAATAAATCTGTTAGTCTTTAAAAGTGCCACAGGACACTGTTGAAGGGGCTTAGGGAGAGTCAGTCATAGGGAAATAATTGTAGTGCAACGGACCCATTAATGTTGGTTGTGTTCTCCGGACAAAACTGAAATAAATATAACAACCAAAAGGTAACCAAACAACACAAGTGAAGTAACATGAGAAGAGCACCCTTGATAGTATCATCTTCTAGTCTACAGCCTGCCACCCAACATCAGTGACAGCATCAAGGAGATACTGAGGCCTTGTACACACGATCACTTTATCGCGCATTAACAATCATTACCGCGCGATACCAACAACAGCGTACACATGTGCAATAGGGCTGTTCTGCGTTAACTGCCTTGTTGTAGCGCAATACAAAAACCACCTCGACGAGGGTGGTAGCAGTTAACGCAGAACAGCTGTTGCGCCTTTCCACTCGTGTGTACGCTTACCGCGCAATGATTGGCCTCCGGAACTGTCCCAGCATTCCAAAGTTGTCCTCTCTGGTCTTCCCCCCAACCCGCTCTGTGGCCGTGACGAAACAGTCCCCGCCGTGATCAGATTCCTGGGATTTTCTAATTTCTTGTCTGTTTCACTTCCTGTTCTCTTCCTCGTGGAGTGGAGTGCAGCTCCGATCATCAGTAGCAATGGCGGCCTGTCATGGAAGACGCGCAACCCTTTGGAGCACGGCAGAGGTGCTGGACCTGATCAGCATCTGGGGAGAGTCCACTGTGCAGGCGCAGCTACGCGGCAGCAGGCAAAATTATGATACATTTGGCATAATTTCTCAGGCCATGTCAGAGAGAGGTTATGATAGAGACACTGTGCAGTGCAGATCAAAGGTGAAGGAGCTAAGAATAACCTATTACCGAGCGAAGGAGGCAAACCGCCATTATGGATCAGCGCCTGCTACATGCAGGTACTATAAAGAGATAGAAGACATCGTCAGTGGGGACCCCACAACCACTGCAAAGAGTCCCGTGGACACATCGGCCCCCGCTCATCCAGTGAATGCCAGACCCGAGCAGGATAAGGACGTGATCGATGAGGAGGAGGAGATGGAGGATGACCTGGAGGAAAGCGCAACAGTGTATAGCCAGGAGCTCTTCTGCACCCCCACTGAGACGTCCACCCAAGACATGAATTGCAGCGTGTCCTCTGAGGCGGCAGAGGGAGGTTCCGGTAAGTTTCTCTTTCATGCAGCTATAGCTCCTGCTAAAATATCATTTGTCCGGGGTGGGGGTGCTTGCTGTCTTAGTCCCCACTGTGCACGCTCTTTACTCTGCATTCATTAGAAGTGCATCAGCACAAGCAGTGATTGTCAAAAAATCATCTGTTTTTAGGTCAGTAAAGGTTTCCTCGATGTACCTTCAGAGCCTACTATTCAGGTTAGATGGGAGAGCTTTTGTGTCTACGCTCCCAAAGATGGATACTCTGCCTCGCCAGCTACAAAGCACAGCCCTGGGAACCATGGCAGCACACAGTGCAGCAGCATATGGTCCTGGCTTGCAACCGGTGGCATGTAGGATATGTATTCTGGCTGGCAGGGGCACTCTGAGGAGAGAGATATCGGGTTCCATCTGTGTGCCCTGTGCAGAATGTTAACCCCCAGTAAGCTTTCTATTAGGACGTACCTTATCCGCTTCAGCAAAGCATAGGATGTTGACTGCCCTGCACCTTCCAGTGGAATGTGCTACTGGAAGGTTACGTTGGTTATCTAGGCTCTGTGTTAACAACAGCTTTATTATTATTATTATTATTTTAGATTCGAACCTTCACAAGGCCGGTGTCCACCCCAGCTGACCGCATGAGAAAAATTTGGTGACGTGCTCGAAGAAACATGGAGGATATATTTCAGGACCTGCTGAAAACAGCACAGGAATCCACGAGGGAGAATCGAGCCTGGAGAGAGGAATCCCAACAGAGGAGGCAGAAACACAGGGACGAACTGATAAGTGTGATGAAGGAGCAAACAGAACTGCTCAAGAGCATGATTGCTTTGCAGTCCCAGGCGATTAATGTACGGGCTCCACTCCATACAGTTCAGCTGTGTCTGCCTCCCACACCCCGTAGTCCTTCAAAGAATTTCTTTGAAGGCCACCCGTCCCCCTGGTACACTGCAACATCCAGTCCCCCTCAGAGCTACTTTTTAGAGACCCGCAGCTACACCCACCTGTACCCCCCCCCTTTAGGTTTTAATAAAAACAGTGACAAATAATTTGAAGTGTGCCTTTATTTGTACACATTGAAAATCTTATAAGGTGCACCTGATGCGTCCTGGAAGTTAAGTAGGGAAGGGCATCATTGAAATGGTCCCTGAGTGCCTCCCTTATGCGAGCAGCTTCTCCTTGGCCCCCCCTAATACTCCTAGTGGCTGGCTGTTCGTATGCTTCCTCGAGGCGCTGTGCCTCCATAGCCCACACCCTGGGGAAAACTTTTCTCCCCTACTTTCACAAATGTTATGAAGGACACAGCACGACGCAATCACAGCAGGGATGTTGTCCTCTGCCAAGTCCAGCCTCCCATACAAACATCGCCAGCGCCCTTTTAAACGGCCAAAGGCACACAGTCATTCTGCAGCGGCTCAATCTGTAATTGAACCGCTCCTTGCTGCGATCTAGGATCCCGGTGTACGGCTTCATGAGCCATGGCATCAGTGGGTATGCTGGGTCTCCGAGGATGACTATGGGCATCTCCACATCCCCCACTGTAATTTTTTGATCTGGGAAGAAGGTACCCCCTTGCAGCTTCCGGTACAGACCAGTGTTCCTGAAAATGCGGGGCATCATGCACCTTTCCCGACCACCCAGCATTGATGTCCGTAAAACACCCCTTGTGATCCTCGAGTGCTTGCAGCACCATGGAGAAGTAGCCCTTCCTGTTGATATATTCGGTCACGAGATGGTCTGGTGCCAAAATAGGGATGTGTATGCCGTCTATGTCTCCCGCGCAGTTAGGGAATCCCATGTGAGCAAAGCCGTCCACAATCTCACGAACATTGCCCAACGTCACCGTCCTCCGTAGCAGAACGCGATTGATGGCTCAGCAGACTTGTGAGAGGGCTAATCTGACGGTGGACCTCCCGACTCCAAACTGGTTTGCAACCAACCGGTAGCAGTCAGGAGTTGCCATCTTTCAGACAGCAATCGCAACACGCTTCTCCACGGTTAGGGCTGACCTCATGTTGGTGTCTTTCCGTCGCAGGGCAGGGGTCAACTCTGAACACAGTTCCAGAAAGGTTGCTTTCTGCATTCGAAAGTTCTGTATCCACTGCTCGTCATCCCACAGCTGCATAACAATGCGATCCCACCACTCGGTGCTTGTCCCTCGCGACCAAAAACGGCATTGCACCGTGTGCAGATGATCAGTGAAGGAGATGAGCAGCGCGGTGCTGTTGCTCTGCATGGCATCAATCAGCCCCTGCTCCTCAGCGTCCTCGTCTGACTCGGAGTTCATCGCATACTGAGCAAACAGCTGAGATATATTTAGAATGCTGAAGGCGACAGTGGAGATCAGAGCAGGATCCATGCTGTCGCTGTTGTAATTGCTCGCAAGTAGTGCATCACTGCACTGTTGAAAATAGGTGCGAGTTGCTATTGGCATTGAGGAAGACACAAGGGGAACACAGTGCACCATGGGAAACTGAGATTTTACCCATGGTGCTTTGCGTTCCTTTCCTTCATCCCATGATTCCAAGCGCAGATTGAGGGAAAATTGAACTGTGGGATAGGTGCCCAGAATTCATTGCACTACACCGCGATACTGCAAAGAATTCTGTTGCATTACAAGGAGCAACGTGTGTACGTGCTATCCCGCAATAAAGGTCACGTGTTTTTTATAGCGCGATTGCCATGTGGCGCTTTAATCTGATCGTGTGTACTTAGCCTGAGATAACAAACAAGATGCATTCCCTTCTTGTGTAGCTACAGGCAAATGCCTTCATGTTCTGGAATATGTGAAGTATTTCTTTTCAACAGTTCAGCACGTCTTCAGAGTTTAATTTGCTCATCATCAGGCACACAAATGCCACGTTTCCTCTTTTACTGGAGATGTGCATTAAACCTGTTATTTTGCTTTGTCATTGCCATTATTTAAAGACTAATTATAGCTATGCCTGTTAGCACTGTTCTATTATAATCCTTGTTTTAAGCACTTTAGGTCTCAGTGGTTTTAATTGTCATTGGAATGGAACTTGGTTTGTAAGATGTTACTCTGGATATAATTAGTTTTCTAAAAGATGGATTTAAATTGACTAAATAATATTATTTGACACAACAATCCAAATAATACTTCTTTTCACAGTATTTGGATGTTCGCTTGATCCACATCAGATAAACAAGTTTAAAAAAAAAGAAACAGAATACACCTTATAATTCTGCAAGCAATTAGCAATAGTCCTTTAAGTATGATTTATTTGTCTTCAGCGATATTAAACATTTTAAGTAGATAATTTATTTTTCTTTAGAAAGATGCTACCACAGTTCCTATTTTTAACAATGTATCAAGCATACTGCAGTTGTGTCTACAAGCTAGTACTTAGGCACTAGAAGAGATTTAATAAGAGGTGGTTCAATGTTTGTTTTCTTTGTTTGTTTGTTTGTTTTTTAAGTGAAATTCACCTGACTATTATCACAGATCTAAAACTGAGGCCAAGTCCCTTGAGGTTACTAATTCTTTCTGAAATCTTTGTCTGATTTTCCTAGCATGTCCAGCTGAACTTTTTTCTAGTTATGGATGAATTCAGCTGGATTTGATCTGATTTTTTGTTCTAGGTTTAATAAGTGTTTTGATGTTACTTGGAACTTAAAGGCAAAATTAGACCATGTGACATAAGTGAAATTAAAAAAGAAAGAGGTTTTCACAAACCTCTGTGAACTGAAACTGTCAAACAAACAAGAAGTCCTATGGCACTTTAAAGACTAACAAATTTATTGACCACATAGAATCATAGAATCTTAGGGCTGCAAGGGACCTCATGAGGTCATCTAGTCCAACCCCCTGCTAAAAGCAGGACTACTCCCCCTAAATCATCCCAGCCAGGGTTTTGTCTAACCGGACCTTAAATATCTCCAAAGATGGAGATTTCACCACCTCCCTAGGCAACCCATTCCAATGCTTCACCACGCTCCTAGTGAGAAAGCTTTTCCTAATATCCAACCTCAACCTCCCCAGCTGTAACTTGAAACCATTCCTCCTTGTTATGTCCTCTGTTACTACCGAGAACAGCCTAGCTCCCTCCTCTTTGGAGCATCCCTTCAAGTAGTTGAAGGTTGTTATCAAATCCCCTCTCAGTCTTCTCTTCTGTAGACTAAATAAACCAAATTCCTTCAGTTTCTGCTCGTCAGTCATGTGCCCCAGCCTCCTAATCATTTTTGTTGCCCTCCGCTGGACTCTTTCTAATTTGTCCACATCCTTTCTGTAGTGGGGAGCCCAAAACTGGAAACAGTATTCCAGATGCGGCCTCACCAGTGCCGAATAGAGTGGAATAATCACATCCCTTGATCTGCTGGCAACACTCCTCCTGATGTAGCCCTATATGCCATTGGCCTTTTTGGCAACAAGAGAGCACTGTTGTCTCATATCCATTTTTCCATCTACAGTGCTGCTAGAGGAGAACACCACCTGTGCACCAAACTCCTTCACCTGTGCTCCCAGAGCCCTCTAGTCATCTTTGATTTGCTGAGGATCACCTCTTTCAGTATCATTGGTTCCCACACGGATGAGTAGCACGGGGTAGTAGTCATAGGTGCAGATGATTCTCGACAATCCATCCATAACATCTTGGTTACAGGCCCCTGCCAGGCAGCATACCTCCTGAGAGGCCTTGTCAGGGCAACAGATGGGTGCCTCCATCCCCCTCAGAAGAGAGTCCCCAACCACCACAACCCTACGTTTCCTCCTGGGTGTGATGGATGTGATCCTCCCAGCCTTGGGGGTGAATGTCCTCCTCCACCTCATCCTTCGTCTCTAGTGCTGCATAATGGTTCTTCATCACCACAATGGGTGGGAGCAGGGGTGGAGCACTGTCTGCTGCCAGAAGTAACCAGTTGCCAGTGTCCTCCCTGTGCCAGAGCCATCTCATCCTTCTCCAGTGGTGTGGCAGCAGTCTTCTTCATCTGGATAGTTTCCTTAGCCTTGGATGTTTCCCCATGGATGATCTCCAGGAATTTCTCTAGGGCATGGATAGTCCTGAGCCTAGCCACCTCCTCCTGTAACTCTCCCACCTGCTTCCTGAGAGATTCCACCAGGAGACACCTGTCACATTGAATGATCTCCCCAGCCTGATTGTCTCTGAATGGGAAATGCAGGCCACAGTCCCTGCAAGTCCACACCAGGATCTGGGAGATATCCATGGTCAGAATATCTGTCTGGATACAGGCGCTGATGGAGGAGAGAGAAGCAGTGCTGGCACAAGCAGTGCAGCTATTCTTCACCATAACCTCCCCACAAACTCCCTCTCAAACTCCCTTGTTTGCAGTCCCCTGTTCATAAGCTCCCCCTGGTTGCTCAGCCACTGGCTTTTAAGGTCTTCTCTGCCTAGGTCAGCCCTTGCCACTTGTTAAGCACACAGGGGGAGGGTGATCACAAGGCTGATGGAGGCTGTCATGTTAGTTTGTGCAGAACTAACTGGGGAAGTCAAGGCATTTTCTTCATTGCAATACAGTCTTAGAATTCCAGCATTATGTTTATATGGACACTGAGAAATTATAATCTTAATACCTTTTTTGTTAAAATACTATATTGCTTATAATACACTAGTTTTACTGGAGTCTTCTTGAATTGGTAAAGAGAGATAAGTGGGTTATTGTCTAATGTGCAGAGCATCTGACATCATAAGGATTGTTTTACTGGTGTCCTGAATCCTCTTAGTCCATTGTGTTTCTTAAAAGCAGTGAAATCAATACCTGACAACTGCCTACACTGGAGAATTTCAAATATTTATACATCCATGCCTATTAAATTCAGTTAAAGGCAGCAGATGACTGAAATCCAGACAACCACAGGTCTGGAAATATAGAAATAATTTGTTTAAAACCCCAACTTTCTGGCTCAAAGGTATCATAGGTCAGCTAGAATATATTACAGTGTGCAATGAAGAGACCTGGGTTAAGTTAGTAACTAAAATATACAATGTAATTCTCACAAGGAGTATAACTGCTGCTTGTAAAGACAAATTCATGACACAACACAAATTTGGTACAGTAATGCAATGATTTCATAGTCTTCTTGCTATTTTGTAACCTAAATGGGAATCAACAAACTTGGTATTTTTAAGGAATGTTACAGGGATTCACAAATAAAATGCCCTTCTTTAAGTACTAATGGGTACTATTACTACTTGCTGCAGTACTAAAGAAAAGTAGTAGAATAAAATAAAATAGAGAGAATAAAAACTGAAATTTTGTCTGTTGTAAGTGGACATGTGTCCCATAGCATTTATAAGAACAAACCCCTAATCTTATGTTTTTATCTTAGACATCACTTTCTTTTCCCCATGCCTGAATAAAGAAAGTGTCCCTCTTTAGAAAAGTTCTTAATTCCCATTGACTTCAAGCTTTGCATGAAATTATGTACATGCTTAAGTGCATGCTTAAAGGTACTCTGATGGGGTATACCTGCCCTGTACTGGACAGGAAGGGGTTAACCTCAGACTGTGGGTTGAGGAAGCCATACCCGTTGAGCCTTCTAGGCATGCTCCAACTGGAACCACAGTCTAAAAGGGAGCAGCTCATCTCAGTTTGCCCTGACTAGGGAGGAGAGAGGATGTGTGTTACAAGCTCTTGCAAGGGAGTTGTTGAAGCCCCAAACTGCAGAGGCCAGACCTGCCAAGACCTAGATAAATACCCAGCTATCTGCAGAAGCTCATGAGTGGAAGAAGTCATCCAGAATTTTGCCTGCTGACTACATTGGAGAACCAGAGGACCTAAGGACGCTGGAGCAGGAAGACAGGGTAGGAAGTAGTCCAGGGGAAACAGACATTGATCTGGTTGTGGGATCAGGATCAGAATCAACATGTTTCAGATGGATCCCTGCTGACCCAGTGGCTACAATTCTCCCCTTGGTGGCAACCTACCGCCCCTTTGACCACTTGGCCACCCTGTCCCGTGTGGAAGGGCAGGCTTATTCACTCCGGCCATTAGGCAATACTGCCTTGTGATAAAGAGTACGCCTATGGACTCTGGCCATAAGGCTGCGCTGCCTGGCATGGAAGGGTAGATCTAAGGACTCTGGCCACCAGGATGTGCTGCCCAGCACAGAAAGGCAGCCTTATGGACTCTGGCTCTTAGGCCATTCTGTCCTGAATCTAAGGACAGCCTCCTCCAGCTCTTGCCATCAAGCTTGTCCTGAGAGAAGGAGCAATGCATTGGACTTGGCTACAAGGCCACAAAGCCCCAGGGTGGTGATGTGGTATCCTGGCTCAGTGACAGTGACGTGCTTTTGTGAAATGGGCTCTTACTGCTGTCTTCCAACCCAGAGATGATTGAATTTCAATGCTGCTATGTCTGTGAGATTATACAGTATTCTGGGATTTTCAGGATGAAAGATATAAAATATACTGGGGATGGGGTGAGAGCTGTAGCCTGTAATGCTGTGACTCTGAGAGCCTTAGGGGTCATAGAGGATCACTAATTAAACAAGTTCCAAAGGGGTAGCCAAGTTAGTCTATTGCAGAACGAAGTGGGATTTTCTCCCACGAAAGCTCATGCGATAAATAAATCTGTTAGTCTTTAAGGCTCTGTCTACACTTGAAAAGTTAGGTCGACTTTAAGAAGTCGACTTAATAAGGTCGACTTTAAATCAACTTAAAGTGGACCTTATTAAGTCAACTTAACAAAAGTCAACAACTTTTCAAGTATAGACGTGGCCCCTTTTTGGCCTTATTAAGTCAATTTAACGTTTTAAGTCGACTTAAAAAGGTCCAACTAGACACTATACCACATCTCCACTGGCTTAAGTGGACTTAATAAAGTCGACATAAGCACTAGTTCGAATTAAAATGAGGTATTATTAATTCAAACTAACTTTTCCTTAATTCGACTTAAGGAGAAGCTTAAGTCAAATTAAGGAAAGCCCAGTGTAGATGTGGAGTAAATTAAGTCGACTTATGCCTCCTTAAATCAACTTAATTTCTAAGTGTAGATGCACCCTAAAAGTGCCACAGGACTCTGTTTTTAATTAAACAAGAGCTCCCAGTGCAATACCATAGCTGAGAGGGCTCTATTGATCCTTGGATTTACACACAGAGGAATATAGAACAGGAGTAGGGAGATGTTGTTATATTTGCATATGATGTTAGTGAAACCCTTACTAAAGTCCCTTGTCCAATTCTGTTGTCCATACTGCAAAACAGATGTTGAAAAATTGGGAAGAATTCAGAAAAAAAGCTAGAAGAATGTTCAGAGTAGTAAAAACATGTTTCATAGTGAGACACTTAAGAAGCTCAATCTATTTAATTTATTGAAGAAGAGGTTAATGGGTAACTATAGCGATCTGTTAATAGCCATGACTCTTTGTTTGTTTTGATCTATAAGACCTTCTTGATTCCCGTATATCAGTTCAGCCATGAGAACATGGCTGAAGTCACCCACCATTTTTCTTCTTGTACCATTTCACTACTTCATTCATCTTTAAATACCTCCTTGGGGAACAGAAATTTGATAATAGAGGACTCTTTAATCTAGCAGAAAAAGATACAGCAGGACCCAATGGTTGGAAATTGAAACTAGACAAATTGAGACTAGAAATAAGGCACACACTTTTAATAGTAAACATAATTAACCACTGGTACAACTCAGCCAGGAATGTGACTTAATCATATAAAGTCTTTAAACCAAGACTAGATACCTTCCTAAAAGGTATCCTGTAGTTCAAACAGAAATAATAGGTTTGATATATAAACTACTTGGTGAATTACTAAGTTCCAAAGAGGTAGTCATGTTAGTCTAGTTCAGCAAAACAAACAAGGAGTCCTGCGGCGAATTACTATGGCCTGTCTTGTGCAGGAGGTCAGACTAGATGATCATAATGGTCCCTTCTGGTCTTAAAACATATGATATATGAATATTTTTAATGTAGTATTTTAAAATATTAATTATATTTTATATATTATAAAATAGATGTTATTATTTACTGTTACTAGACATCATCAGTAGATAGCAGAAGACTGGCATTCTATTTTTTTATTACATTTTCAAATCAGAAAATGAGTTGTTCTGTGATATTGAGCAAACTAATCAGATCCAAATTTTGAAAAGCGGCCTTTAATTTTAGGCATACTTCAAAATTGTCTGCCAAAAAATGGAGGCAGCAAAAATATTATAAGTCACATTGAAAGATTTTGCCTTCAATCTCTACGTACATCATTTTCTTTCATGTGTAAAGCATGCTTATATCCACAAAGGACTTATATAGCTTGATTAATATTGTAAAAGCACTTTGAGATTCCCATGATGAATGTCCCTATACAGGTTAAATAGGAACTCTGTTTATTATGGATTCAGTTTTTAATATTTTAGCTGGTGGGTTTTGTAGAAAAACATTTAAATTAAAGGTCCTAAAATTCTATTACTTAAACCAATAAAAATGATATTGTTTGTTTCACTATTCCTGAAATACATGGTATTTCAATCGTCAAACAGTTCACATAGCATTTTCAGATCCATGCCTTAAATCATTCTCTAAAGTAAAATTTAACACTTTAAAAATAAAAATAGATCTAAAGCAACAGTCTGATAGATTAAATAATGCCAAAAACAATTATATTCATTCTGTATCTTAGGCCTTGTACACGCTACAGCATTATCACGCAGTGAGGCTCCTTACCGCGCGATAATGCTGTGAGTGTATGTAACCCATATGCCTGAAAAGGCTATCTCTGAGAGACCTGCTGAGGGTGGGTTACTGTTGTTGGGCAGATTAGTGACCCACAACTGGAAACTTCCAGAGGCAGGGTGTGGTAGCAATTTGAGCATGCTCCACAGTGTACCCTGCTGCTGTGATGTGATGTTGTCAGTCAGATGACTGGAGAGCAGCAGCCTGAGCAGACAGCAGGCAGAAGCTGCCTTGAGGAGAGACCATGTGCTCAGTGTTCTGTAGAGGAGCTGAGCCAGGAGTGAACAAGATGTTTTCTCCATGTAAAGGAGTTATTTGCACCAGACCTTGCAGACATGCATATGGGACTGAGGGCTGGTTGCAGAGGAGAAGAGAAAGCCTGAATGTAATGCTACAGAGGATCCCAGCAAAGGAAGAAGAGGACAGCGATTTCTTGCCACTCAAGCTTCCACACTGGAACAGAGACTGTAGCTGAGAGTTGGGTGAACTCCACACAGACTTTGGGACTCTTGGGTATCTTTCATGCAAGGGATTGTTCTTGGTTAATTGTAGTTTGTTTTCTTAGGATAAGGTTCATTTAGTTAGTAGTTAATAAAGTTCATTGTTATGTTTGTTTTTAGTAGTATTTTAATGTGTGAGTGTAGCTCTGAGCAAGCTTCGCCGTGAGTCCTGTACAGACTGGATCCTGGGTCTCCAGCTGCTTTCCCCATAGGGGTTGGGATTGATTTCTGTGGGGCACTGGAGAAGGGCAATTAAATGAATTTAGCCCACCCAAAGGTTACATGTACACGCACAAATGTTGATTGTTGCGCGGGAACAGCTCTCTTGCCATGCAACAGGTAAACCACTCAAAAGAGAGTGACACTTACTGCGGAACAGCTGTTCTGCGGTACAGTCAGTGTGTATGCTCCTTGCTCTTTAGACAGCCTCGGAAATGTCCCAGATGCCAATCAAGGCCATCAAGGGACCCTGGAGCTGTCATATTTGTTGATTTCACTGCTCTAGCAGACAGCTCTAGCAACCAGACAGCTGCTGAGCACAAGTCACCTGGGGTTGCCAGATGGGCTGGGTCTCAGGCTGCATCTGGAGGCAGCTGCCTGGGTTCACCCCTGCGGCAGCGGGGACTCTACTGGTCCTGGGCTGCAAGCAGGGTGGGGGGGGGAGGGGAGGGGGACAGCTGTCCGGGGCTTGCTCAGGTCCTTATGACAGGAGCTGGGGCCTGGGACAAGTCCTGGAATGGCTGCAGCTGTGGGACCCAGGCAAGCCTTAAGAGGGAGGGCAGAAGGGAGCCTATGGGAGCTGAGAGATTACTCTCCCAGCTCCCTCACACTGCCCCATAGGTTAGTGGAAGTGGTCCTGGTGAGGAGGCACTCTACCGACCCACGGATGGCAGTGTGGATGCAGGGCCGTCCCGGGGAGGGCAGGGTGGCGAACAGGGCAATCGCCCCTGGCCCCGCAGTTAAGTGGGCCCCGCGCTTTCCTGCTCCCAGAGGAGCAGTGCGGGGCCCATGACACGACCCTTCCATGGCAGCACTTCGCCCTGCTGCCTTGCTGGGCCGGCCCCCCCTCCCCCAGGGAGGAGCTGACGGCCTGCCCAGGGGTGGGGCAGGTTTGTGGGGCAGGCCAGGCCAGGCCGGCCTGCTGCCCCACACAAGGTCCCCCACTGCGATCGGGGCAGGTCCAGCCCCGCAGCTGGTGCCTTGGCTGGGGCCAGCTCCTGGCGGTGGCCAAACCCCAGTAGCGGCTTTAAGTCCCCGGCTCATGGCTGGGTCCCCGGCGGCCTCGGCAGGCTCCCGGCCAGGGCCAACTCCCAGCAGGAGCCTCAGCTGGGACAGCTCCTGCTGGCGGTGCAACCCCAGCCCAGCTTAAGGCTTGGGGTTGCTAGGGGGTGGGGATGGAGGGGGAACGTGGGGGGACTGTGTCCCCCAAATGTTTTTTGGGGGGCAGCAGTGCCCTTGCCCCCACCTGTGTCACCCCCCCATGAGCCCTGGCCCACTACCCCTACCTATCCCCCACCCTCCCACGGGGGTAGCCTTAATTGCTGGGGGTGGAGCAGACCCACCCTTCCCCCCTCCACTGTGGGGTAGGTTGGGGGGCCCCCCAGGCCGGTTGGCCCTGGGCCCCACTCCCCCCTAGGGACAGCCCTGTTTGGATGTCAGCCTCTGCTGTAATTAGAGCAGCGGCTGAGTGTCAACATAAGATATGTCGGCACTTTTGTGCAGTGTAGACATGGCCTAATAACTATGCATCTATGATCTCCCTAAGGCATTCAGATTTGACATTGAATTAGGGTATTAGATGTCACACTCACAATAAAGCTACAGTATAGGTGCATTTCTTGTGCTATAAGAAACAGGCTGGACCTTAGTAATTGAAGGCAAGGCATATTTAAACGGCTAGGATTTAAATTATTTTAATCTATGTATTAATATGGATTTAATTCACATGCTTCCTAGGCTTAAACACTTAAAAAAATATATTGTGAGTTCCGTAAAGAAAATTTTGAGTTGAATACGTCTGTTCATTGAATTTAGTGATGATGATGTCATTTGACTGTCAATGAAAAATTCATATAATATTTTAAGCTTTATAAAGCAACTATAACACAACCTCTTCAATTTATACTGTATATGTATACATATGCAAGAATGAAAGTACTAACCCATGGTAACTGGTTATATACTTAGTTCCCACATCATCCTGCTATTGCATTGGATTTTTTTCATCAACTACATTTTTTAGGAAAGAATTACTTCTGAAATTCTTTATATCTTGTCCTTTCTTAACTCTTGTTCTATATGAGATACATACAACTGTGATCCTTGTAGAATTTTGTATGTCAGTGAGATATCCTCCTAATTACTGCTCTTCTATGGATTGCAAACCTGGCTTTTCTAAATATTTTGAATACAAAGGCTCCTTCAGTCATTATTCTTACTCTATTATACCTTTGCCAAAGCCAATTACATTTGCAGTTCTCATTACATTACCTAGTGTGGCACCTGTCAGTTCTATAATACAACCACGATTTAAAACTCCTGTTGAAGAAAGTTCATTTGTGTCACTCGGGAGCATATAATGCTATTTAGTGATCTCTGATGTCCCAGCCACAGAAAGTGAAGAGAATACTGGATGCTTTTACCGACAGTAAAAAGACAGGTGATGTTTAAAATTACTAGATGACCAGAGAGCCAGCTGCTGACTCTTCCAGTGATTTTATGTAGCACTGATTTTTGAAAGGTTTTACGTGCTCTCCATAATTTTCAGACAATTAATTTGCCCTTTAAACAATAGTTTTAAAATAATTTCTCCATAGTGATTTCTATGGTGCACTCTATCACCAGGTTTGAGGGCATGTGACAAGAGGATTTACTGTTTGTAACCCTATATCAAAGATTACTACCATGAAATAAAGTTCTTTCTCTGTCCTCAGACCTCTTGAATGTCAGACCCTTATCTGTGATACCTATTCCTGAACTGAGTTTTTTGTTAAGCTCTGCTCAAAAGATCTTACAACTTTTCCTACCAATTTTAATAGAACTCAGTCCTATGGTCTATTTTTGCATTATCAGTAAAAACATAATCCCTTCTTTTGGCCACTAGCCTCATATTTGCAAATTAGCATTGTGCAAGACTTTCATTTCCCCAGATTTCTACTTGAGCCAAACCATTCTATATTTGTATCAACTTTTTCAACTTTTGTATCTCTTTCTCTTGATTATGAGTAAAAAAGGAAAAAAAGCAATTATTTTTGTGAGTGACCCTGGTGACATTCTAATTAGCTTCTTCTGATATGAACTATTAATATCTTGCATTAGCTTCTTTCCTGCATCTGAGCTCTACTGAGAACAGGGCAAAGAGGGTAGCTGTCAGGGAGTTGAATAGCGTTCTTGAGTCTGTGGGCCAATCTGCACTGGCCCCAATAGGATTCAGAGCTGTCACACGGCATTTATGGCAGATGAGGATCAGGATATCATAGCTCCACCATGTTATCTCCTAGCTTTCCTCTTCCCTCTCTCAACATGTCCCCTTCTCCCATATTGGAATGGGAGGTTGAGTAGTGAAGAAGCTGGCTCGTCTGCCTTTATGCCAGCAAGGAGTTCCCTTCCACCAGTGGAATTCTTTACTAGCCATCTATGGCCAAATTTCACTGCTAAATGGCAAAAGGAAATTAGATTGTAATAAAGAAAAGATATATGTTTTTGCCTTGTTTACCAATCTGTTATGTTATTCCTCTTTGTAGGGTCTGAAAAACTTGTAATTTTCAAGTAAATGATCTAAATAGATTTTCTCATTATATATGTAGATGATAAGCAGAAAGAATGTGAATGACAATCCCTTTTCAAATATCTTTACTATGTTCCAGAAAAAGCAAAAATATTACAACACCATGTGGTTCAAGAGAAGGTGCAAGATCTCCCTCCTTACCATCAATTAATGGGGAATAATCTGCCTACAGAGGAAGTATGCTCCTTAACTCTTTTGTTAGTAGTTGACTCATACCCTGAAGCATGACAGTTTTATCTCTCTATTTTTATCCTGTCTAACACAAATGTGGAAGCTATTATTTATTTAATTGCCAATTTTTAAAATCTAAGATCTGACTAAGTATTGTCTTGTGGCAATGAGTTCCACAAGTTATTTGTGATACATTTTTTTTAAAATGCTGCTTTGTAGTTTTATTGTATGTCTTACTCTCCACCCTCCCTTTTTTTTGCACCGGGAGAAAGGGCAAATAGCAATATCCTCTGTAGTTTATGTTCTCAGTTTGTATTGTTAAAAGGAACATATATTTCCTTTAGAACAGATTGAATAAATGACCTAGCTTTTAAACTATTATATTTTAATGAGTGAAACAGCAAAGTCAGTCTTATAGGTTCTGTATGTATGATACTTACTTATTGGTAGATTCTATTCACTTTGTCTGCTAAAGTAGTTAAAGTTATATATTACCCGAGCACAGTAAAAACTATAGCACTAATTACATATTTTCAAGTGCAGTGTAGTACAAAAAGTTAATTAATGACTTAGTCATTCAGCACACTTTATATCAGTTGTTTCTTATTAATGTTATACAGTGGTAAAAAGCCTGGGTTGATTTTTTTGTTTTGTTTTGGGGTTTTTTGTGGGGGGGGTGTTGTTTTGTTTTGTTAATACTGTCTGAATCTTTCTAAAAATAATGAATGTTTCTAAGTAATTCAGCATCAAAGTCTGAATAACCAAGCATCCATCAAAACCAAAAATATGCAGCTGTTTCTGTACTGTAATTACAGCGAAAGAGTGACCAGAACTTCCAGTAACACCCTGTTGCATTTAGGGAGAGGATGGATACAAATCCCTAAGTTAGAGTCAACTCTTCCAGACTGGGTGTTCTGAAGTCTCATGAGAGCAGTTCTCTAAATTATTTTTAACATAGTTTGTAGGATAGGTGGAATGTAAGTCATTTATGCTACATGGTGTTGTACAGTGCTTTACTGAAATTCATATGGGATGACCTTCATATGTGACAACTGGCTTTGCATCTTAACTCCAAAACCTTTATGTTGTGCTGTATCATGAATGGTCTTTTACATAATATGAAGTAATTAGGCATCATTCATGGCCTTGTTCCCACAATAAGGGCCGGATTTTCTAGGGAGATCAAGTTCCACTGTTCCTGAGAAGGTTCAGTGGGACTGCAGATCACCAGTGTTGCCAACGCCTGTGATTTTTATTGCAAATCTCATGATATTTGGGGTAAGTCCACAAAGGGATTTAAACACCTTCCCTTCTAGTGGAATTCACAATCCTGAGTGAGGCATCTTGGCTCCCTGTACACTGCATAAGACAGCTGGGTGATTAAGATTACACCCATTTCCCTGGCATTTCCTACTGGCTAGCTAAGGGAGCTTCCCATGTGGTGTCCTGGCTTTTGTGAATCTCATTCTAAGTCCTGCAGTTCAAAAGAATGTAGACATCTACATCTTCTTGAGTTTTACAGCCATGAACCCTATCTTGTAGTTAGGTGCCTAAAACATTTCTTGCAAAATAAAGCAGAGGGATAGGAAGATGCCCCTTATCATTTTTAGCCCAGTGGTTCGTGCACTTTTTTAGCCCAATGGTTGGAGACAGCTTTAGTCTCCCCCTTCAGAAACAGGATTTGAACTTGGATCTCAACCCCCCCTGAAAGTACCTGCCCTGTCTGATGGGCTAGTCTGAGGCAGAAGTTTTTCTATCATTCCTTTTGAAGCTGTGCTATTATTTATTACATATGTATTGAGTCAATGAGAGCGCACAAAATCACTCTATAGCCTGGTGATTGCAGCATGTATCTAAGAAATGAGAGAGACAAGTTCCATTTCCCTTGCTCCAATATGTATCTAATGTACCAGAAATTAAAGCATATAAGAGACTTGAATGGTGGAATGTTAGAAGCCTAAGGATTCTAAGTGACTTCAAAGATAGGTAGCAGCTGAGCAAAGATTTGGGAACTCATTGGAGACTAAATGTTGGACTTGGGCACCTAACTGCTTCTTGGGTGCTGAAGACCTTTTGTGGCTCTAGCCGTTGGTATTATTTTTTTAAAGCCTCAGCTCCAGAATCTTGCTAATATTCCAGAATTCCAGCTTTCAGTTTAAGCAAGTTCCTAATCCTCAGATTTGCAGGGAAAAAAATTGAAAAAAACATTAACTCCAGAATCAGAAGACAAATGAAAACTACAGCAGTATCGTTTTTTAGAAAATGTCAGGACTTAGTTTCTTGCCTGAGTCAGGATTTTTGAACTCTTGCAGCAGGCAACACTGCTGTCCCCAGATGGGCAGCGGAGAACTTCCCTGGTCTAGGGAAACTATCTGCTGGCACAAGCATGCTGGAATTGGGTCCTGCATCTGCTCCTTGCCCTGGAGCCCATTTAAAGCTGGGAGCATAGCAGAACTCTAAGATTCAAGGGCTATGTCTACACTGGCAAGTTAGTTCGAATTAAGGAGGCTTAATTCGAACTAACTAAAGCCATGGTTACACTAGGCTTTAATTAGTTCGAATTAAGGGCTTCCTTAAATCGAACTAATAAGTTCGAATAGGCTTTCGAACTAAGGGATAATTCGAACTAACTAGTTCGAATTAACCAATGTGGCCATGTTAATTCAAACTAATTTCTTAGTTCGAATTAACCGGCCATTGAAATGAACGGGGATCGCTAATTTGAACTAAGCAAGTGCTTGCTTAGTTCAAACTAACATTCCAGTGTGGCCATGCTAGTTCGAATTAAGCTAACTAATTCGAACTAATTTTAGCAAGTGTAGACATAGCCAAGGATTCTATACCAGTGGTAGAAAAAAGAGACTTGTGGCAGGAGCTCTACATCAAACTAGGGCTTGATGTGACTGTCAAAATATGCTGTCATCCCGTGCTGAGCAGAGTTCTGGTTTTAAATAAAACTGAACCCTATTACTTATATGGAGATTAATCATTTTTTTATAATGTAGCATTTACATTTACTCTATTTGATTCTAATCTTACTATTTAACATATGCTTTCTATCTGATTTTTCCAATTCACCAGAAAAGTAAAGTCAATGTGAAGTTTAATTTAACTGTTATAATATTCTGACAGAAAACATTCATTTCTGAAGGCCTGCCTGTGAGCTTTGACAGGAGTCTCAAAGTATTAAGCAATTTAACTTCGAGATCCTCAGCTAAACAACAAAACGGAGCTTACTAAAGCATGGGAAATAATATCAGCATTGCAAGGAATAAGACACAGCCTTTCCACTCTGCTGAATCCACTGCTATAATTTCACATATTTCTGCATTTAGATGAAAAACACAAAAGAGTCTGCCATGTTGGTGTCTGCTATCTGTATTCTAGTGCACTGCCAATAAACCCTTAAGAAAAGTAAATCAGTTATAATGTAACAATTTCTATGCTTGTGTAACATGGACTGTTTCTTGATGATAACATTTTTATTTAATTACGTTTGTAAGCATCATAACTTATATTGATGAACATGGATTGGCATAGTTGTTTAAGCCTGTAATGAACTAAATGTTACACAGAATACAATTTTCCTCTTCATTTACTTAAATTTATTTTAGTTGTAAATGCCATTGCCTTCCATGATTACAGAATAAATTTCACTGTAGGATCAATTACTTCAGTTTAAGAATTAGACTTAAGAGTTGTTTTTGTAATTACAAACGTTTTTTGTGCCATTATATCACAGTAATACTCTTTCTAAAATATTTTGAGGTCTTGTAACAGTCAACATAAGGTGAACTCCTTGGTGCACTTATTAAACTTTTGTCAGGATTTGACAATTTATTGTAGCCACATTTAGTTAATTTGCCATTCTTAAAAAGTGAAAGTGATATCAAGGAAGTCAGTTTTCCAACTATGCTAAATAATTAACAAAGCATAGGTGAGTGTCTACGATTTTATACTAACTAATTATTATTAAACTTTATGTTGCATTAACCTTTCACAAAGAACAATAGGATTACATTTGTTGAACAGTTTGCCATAAGTGACAATTTTGAGTTACTAGAGTTGAAAGTGAAATGTATAACATTTCAATAGAAGCAAGCAATTCATTAAAATTATTGTAAGCCACTTTGGATTCAGCAATTTGTTAACAAGTGAATGCTATTAATTCAGGCTAGAAAATTTATGAACATATCACATTTGTCCTAATTAGCAGTGCAATCAGAGAAACTCCATCCTATGTTCTCTTATCTTTTTAAAGATAAAGGTATTAGAGCTCATGTTTTCTAACTAGAAAATATAATCCCCTTTAAAAAAAAAAAAGGATGGCCTAGCAGAACTGTGACAAATGAATCATAGTAACATGCATGGAGTGATGGATTAGCTATTCTGGACATGACTAAAAATGTTGCAGCTCTTCCCTCATACTGACTTAACCATTTTTGTTCTAAGAAGAGAAGAAAAATAAATCTCCTTCCACTCTTGATATTGGTGCCAAAATGAACAACACCTCTAGTATAAAATGAAAAATAATACATTGGATATATTTAGAGATAAATTTAAGGGATCCTAAATAATTCTGTAAAAGCCTAGATTGTCATAATACTCATATTTTTTCTATTTCACTTACTATGTCAGTTATAGCAATATAGACTCTCTCTAGATTGCTTTAGACCTTTGGGTTTGTCTATGTGGAGAATTAGGGTACATCCAGCAACTGGGAGATGCAATTCATAGTTTGGGTGACTCTGTTGTGTTAGCACCCAAAACCAGTATTAGGTATAGGTAGCAGCTCAGGCTAGCTGCTTGAGTACAATCTCAATCAACCCCCTAGATTGAGCAGAACTGGTATGTGTGTATCTATATGAGCTGGAAATTACATGTCCTGGCTGCTTTAGGCTATGTCTACACTTGTTAACTTAGGTCGACTTTAGCTAAGTCGATTTAACAAAGTCGACTTTAAGTCGACTTTGTTAAGTCGGCTTAGCATGTCCACACTATAAAATTAAGTCGACTTAGGGGGGAATTTACAAAGTCGACCAAGAACGTCCACACTGGATGCCTAGGTTGACTTCTACGGGCTCAGTGGACCTGGGAGAGCTCCACAGGGTTAGGGGGCACACCCCTTGCCAAGTTCCAGGGGGCTCAGTCTTTGCCCCATTGTACCTGGGTACAATGGGGCAAAGGGGGCAAAGGGGGACAGGGACCCTGACAGGGCATAGGTGCAGGGTGGACAGGGCTGGGGCAGGGAAGGCAGTGGGGGAGTCCTGGAGAGCCCTAAGTTGACTTAGGGCTACTCCAGGTCTACACTGGCTTAAGTCAATTTTAGAAAGTCGACTTAAGCCTAAAGTCGACTTTAAACCAGGTTTAGTAAAGTTGACCTAATTTTCCTTAAGTCAACTCAAGCAGCTTGCTTAAGTCGACTTAAGGAAAATGTAGTGTAGACGCAGAGAAAATTAAGTCGACTTAAGCAAGTTTGTCGACTTAATTTACAAATGTTGACGCACCCTTATATACATACCATTAGAACACAAGAAGTGAAGGTGAGACCATCCAGCACATTTGGTAGCACATATAGTTGTCATGTGGACCATATTCAGTATGAAGGTTTGATGTATGGATGTTTCAAACACAAAGCATACTACAGAAATTTTAGTGTGCAGTAGCAGGATACGCACTACAATTTAGTGCACAGCTAATTAGTGAACTTGTAGATTCACATCCCAGCTTAGCACACACTAAGTTTCCATCTAGATAAGCCTTCCTTGTCGTATTTAGATTCCCTTAGACTTACAAATTCAGAGGTAACATGCAAGTTAGGTAGTTAGGTTCCCGTAAGAGTACTTACAGATAATCTGCTGATGTCTGGAAGAATCCCAGATGATGTAACTGAAATGGTGCAAAAGTGGAAGTAAGCATAATTCACAGTAACTCTCCTCCTGCTTTCACTTACATATTTTTGCGTATCCGTATGGGTCCTATACATGTATAACCCACAAGGGTTGCGTCTACACTTGTAAATTAAGTCAACTTAAGCTGGCTTAAGTCGACTTAATTTACCCTGCGTCTACACTACAGTTTCCTTAAGTCGACTTAAGCAGCTTGCTTAAGTCGACTTAAGGAAAATAAAGTCTACTTAATTAAAATTAAGATGACTTTATTAAACCTCCTTTCCACTAGACTTAAGGCTTAATTCGACATTTTAAAGTCTTAACATTAAGGAGACAATGGTTGTAATGTTAAGGAAGCTCCCACCTACAATGGGCCAAAAGGAGAAACCTGATGAGCCATTAAGGACACAATGGTTATTCACAGCCTCCTGTCTAGGGCATTTCTCCAGAATGACACAAGTTAAAGTATAGATATAACACCAAATTCCTAACTAACTAACTTCTAATTGAAATAGAATTCCTAGACATAAACTATATAATCATTCCCAGAAAATTACTACCTTTCTATTGATATCAAACATGACATAGTTCCTATGGATTATAGCATTTATGAGATATCCATAGAGAATAATATCATAAATGCTTCCCTAAATCCAGACAGTGTCA
>ML685797.1:1741917-1787340 GCA_007922175.1 Pelusios castaneus
AGGGGACATGGGGACAAGGAGACTGGTGGGGGCTGGGGAGGGGTGGAGGGGATTATGGATGGCTGGAGGGGGACTAGGTGGGGGGCTGGAGAGGGATGGAGGAGGTTGGGGGATGAGTGGGGGTTAGGGACAGAGGGGCCTGGGGAGGTGTGGAGGGGGTTTGGGGGCTGAAGGGGGGTGGAGTGAAGATGGGGAAAGCTGGGGAGTTAGGAGGGCTGGAGTGGGGGTTTGGGGGCAGGGGTGGGCTGAGGGCCAGATCCCTGGATCTTTTTGCTATCCAGCAACGCCCCTGGCTACCACTCTCGTTCGGAGTGGTTTAACTGTTGCGCGGCAAGAGGGTGTTGCCGCGCAACAGAGAAATTGCTCGTGTGTACTCAAGTGCCTTTATTGCATGGTAAGGAGCCTTACCACGCAATAAAGTGATCGTGTGTACAAGGCCATAGTGTCACTGCAGGTGTTATCTGCCCTCAGTGACCAGGAATATTTAACTTCTTTGCAGAATCCCAAAATGAGCGGGCCAAAGAAAAGAAAAGTGGACAGTGAATGCAGAGTGTTTAAGAAGGAGTGGACAGCAAAATATTTTTTCACCCAAGTCCGATCAATGGCTGTATGTCTGATATGCCAGGAAACTGTTGCGGTTTTCAAAGAATATAATATCAGCCATCACTTGGCCACGAAGCATGCTAACTATGCTAGCAAGCAGTCACCCCAAGAACGGGGGGCTACGGCTCAGAGGTTGATAGCTAAATTACAGGCTCAGCAAAATTTATTTCACAAACAAACTGCGATTCAAGAGTCAAGTACCAAAGCAAGTTTTATGCTGTCATTCAAATTAGCAAAAGCTAGCAAACCCCTCTCTGAAGGCGAGTTTTTAAAAGAATGCATGATAGAGACAGCAGGTCTTTTGTGTCCTGAGAGCAAAGACAAGTTTGAAAAACTCAGTTTATCACGCAGGACAGTGACTCGCCGTGTGGAACTGATTGATGAAGACATAGCCAGCAAGTTAAATAATACGCCAGTGTCCTTTAAATTATATTCGCTAGCACTGGACGAAAGTACAGACATAAAAGACACAGCTCAGCTCTAAATTTTTATCCGAGGGATTAGCGACCGTTTTGAAATAACGGAGGAGTTTTTGGCCATGGAGCCACTGAAAGGAAAAACACGAGGAGAGGACTTGTATGACCGGGTGTCTGCTGTCATCGAGAGTATGAAGCTACCTTGGAGTAAACTTGCCAATGTCACTACGGATGGATCTCCAAATTTAACTGGAAAAAATGTGGGACTGCTGAAAAGAATTCAGGATAAAGTGAAAGAGGAAAACCCTGGCCAAGATGTTATTTTCCTTCACTGCATCATACACCAAGAATCTTTGTGTAAATCTGTATTACAGCTTAATCATGTTGTGAATCCAGTTGTAAAACTTGTTAACTGCATACGAGCAAAGGGACTTCAGCACCGTCAGTTCATTACATTTCTGGAGGAAACCAATGCAGACCACCAAGACTTGCTTCACCACTCTCGTGTCCGCTGGTTGAGTTTGGGCAAAGTGTTTAAACGAGTGTGGGATCTCAAAGAAGAGATTGGTACATTTTTGGAGTTAAAGGGGAAGTCTGACGATTTTCCAGAGCTGAGCGACAAGAAATGGCTGTGTGACTTTGCGTTTGCTGTAGACATTTTTTCTCACATGAATGAGCTAAACGACAAGCTACAGGGAAAAGATCAGTATGTGCACGACATGTATACTAATGTGAGTGCCTTCAAATCCAAGCTGACTTTCTTTTCCAGGCAAATTTCAAAGAAAAACTTCTCTCATTTTCCCACACTAGCCACACAGAAAGAGGCCATCCAAAATGTGAATAAATACAGCAAATCACTGAATGACCTGCATGAAGAATTCTGCCGTCGGTTTTCAGATTTTGAGAAAATTGAAAAGTCACTTCAGCTGGTGGCCTGTCCCCTGTCACAAGACCCAGAAACAGCACCACAAGAAGTGCAATTGGAACTAATAGATCTTCAATCTGATGCCGTCTTAAAGGAGAACTTCCACTCTCTTGCACTAAAAGAGTTCTATTCCTCACTTAACGAAGCCACTTTTCCAAACCTCCGGGGGATGGCACAGAACATGCTGGCCTTGTTTGGCTCGACCTACGTGTGTGAGCAGACATTCAGCATCATAAACATCAACAAATCCCGTCACAGATCCCAGTTAACTGACCAACACCTCAGATCTATCCTGAGAATTGCAACAACAAAGCTAACTCCAGACTTTGATGCCTTAGCAAAAAAGGGAGACCAACAACACTGTTCCCACTAAAATTGAAGATGAGTTATACATACTATGTTATGAAAGAAATGAATTGCGCAAAAATTTTGTATAATAACTTTTTTTATGCTTTTCTACCTTGAATTAAACTAAACCTTTAATGTTACAAAGTTTAAATTTAATTTATATTAGTTCACACAAACGCCCCATCCATCTGCTCTTGGTCCGGCCCCCGGTCCGATATATGAACCCATTGTGGCCCACGAGTCAAAAAGTTTGCCCACCCCTGCCCTAGCCCCACAAAGTCAACCTAGAGCATCCAGTGTGGACACTCTAGGTCGACTTTGTAAGTTCCCCTTTAAGTCGACTTTAATTTTAAGTGTAGACACACTAAGTCAACTTAGTTAAGTCGACTTAGTTAAAGTTGACTTAAATTAACAAGTGTAGACATAGCCAAGGAGCTTACCTAGGTTCCTGAAGCTTTGTGTGTTTATGTAACGCAGTTCAGGGGGTGGAATTTAAGGCAACGGAGATGAGTGAAGACACCACAATGAGTAGGATTAACTAAATCAACGACAGATACTTCTTCTGTTGAACTCAGATTGCATATCTTCTGCCGATTTAGTGCCGTAGTATAGACCAGGCCAGAATGACAGGGGCCCCTGTTGGCTCGGGACAACAGGAAGGTACCTGATTGGGGCTTTTATTACCTTCTACTAATTAAACTTGTGGAGGGACTTTTCATCTTATCCCACTTGTGAGTCTTTTCAAGAGTACTAAGCCAAGATAGAAAAATTGTTAATTGCTACTACAGAAGATATCGTGGTCACAGGGTATCAAAACTCCTACAGAGTATACGACCAATGGGACACCTGTTTTTATATTAGTTATATTGGGTCACTTGATAGGTGAAATTCTTGGGTATTGCTGGCATGAGCACCAATGACCGTGAGTGTAATGCTTTACCCTGATATGTTATATTTAATTCCTGTTTAAGATAGTTACTGTATCAAATATATTGAGTGTTTGTATTATTCCTTGGGAATCTGCAATTATCTGGCACAAAAATAGTGGTTACCGATAGTTAGAATTTTTCTTCCGAGACCCCTGGGTGATCCTGCCAGGAAGGTGGGAGGCACCACCAAATTCACATGGAAGAAAATGAAGGGACGTTAGATCCTGCCTAGCTGGAAGTGGAATCGAGACGAATCCATCAAAACCCATAAAGAGATTGGGGCTAAAAGAAGTAACCAAGTGGAGAGGGCCATTACACACATTACTTACATGTAAGAATAGGGGTGTTTCATGTCAGTTACACCATAGGCAGCATAGCTGTGAGCAGCTGTAAGGAAATCTAACCTAGCCATAGAGCTCTTAGTGCCATTCAGTGTACAGGTGAGCAGAGAGCATTGGGTGAAATGAGAAAATCGAAGCAAAACAAAAATAAATAAGTTTTAAAAAGCAACAGTGAGAAAGTGCCTTTCATCTCTTGACAGCTGGTTATTACCCCTTGTGTATTGTTGCCTCATGATTTGGCCCATCCAGTCCAGGGGTTAATTTATCACTCTGTGCAGGGTAGCTGGCAGATTTTAGAGTGATTTTTAGCAATTCCAGCACAGGGCTAGTGCAGTATGTGTCTCAAAAGGCGATCATGATTACTGAGTTGACTTGAGCCTCTTGACAGCAAAGTCATCCACTGCATTCCATGAAGATGGATATTTACAATACAAGTTTCTTGCCCTTTTCTTTGAGAAGATTGTCATGAAATGTAGAACTCTGCTCAGTACAGGTGTAGAGGAGAGGAGTCAGGGAGTTGGTTACAGCTTCCTAATTCTCAGGGTAGATCCAGTTTCAGAACCAGTGTGACTTAAGAGAAATTTCTGTGCTTTCCTTAATTGTGCCATTCACATAGGCTCCTTTCTAGAGGATTGATGTAGGGGACTTAGGGGAATTTTGTTGGATTGGGTAATGCCACCTATGCTGAGGAGGAGATATGTGTACAGGATCCAGTTCTAGTACACTTCTGATAGCAAGGAGTATCCCATCAAAAGAGGAATTATCTATCGGATATTTTTAACAAGGTTATGGCCTTTTTGCCCTACCTAAGAATAGCCTTAATGCACATGCATGCATGCGCGTGCACACTCTCTTTTATGGTAAAATGGACTAGTTAAGTTTCAGATATATCCCCCAAAATAGCTAACTCTCATCATATTCCTTATGCTGGCCCTGTGCAATGGTGTGATTATATGGAAGAGGAATCAGCTATCTTGAGGAATGGAATGAAATAATAATAATTAATAACTACCCAGTCCACCACCAAAAGGTCCACTACCTCACATAACTAACCACTGCACAGCTCTGGCTATAGGACAGATACCTATCACCTCCACTACTATTCTAAGGAAAGCCACAAGATAAGGGAGCCACTTAGAAGGGTCTTCATGACTCTGATGAATTTTCTTTTACTGTTTTACCCATGGAATATCCTATAAATTTAAGGACCCTGATTGAGGCAGAACATTTTTAAAGGAACACTGTAGTCATATTTTCACAACATATTGACACATATCTCTCCCTCTAAGGTTCAGGTATTTCCTCTGTCCTCTGGCCCTTTAGTGCTTATATTGCTGATAGCGGGTGAAAACTTCCACCAGAGTCTGTTATAAGATTATTTCCAAGCTTATTTTTCCAGAAGACTATTATTATTACAAAAGATTATTTGCAAGATTATTTCCATAGGCACTAAGAAAGCAATTATCAAAACTTGTTAGGTTTCTTTCCATTGGAGATATGTAGAGAAGCTTCCTTAACTGGATCCATGCAAATTATATCTCCCAAAACACTCTTCTCTTTTGATTGTGAGTGCTAAAACAAGACAGTTTGGGATGGAAGCAGACAGGTATAACCAAGGAATGCCCTTCTCATTAAATTCAGTTCGACAACAAGCATAAAAATGGGAAGATCTTTTGCCATCATTACAAGTGTTTCTGTTAGTCCCCATATCACCTTGTGTAAATGGTGTAGTTAAACATGCTATCGTTTTTCTTATTGAGAAAAATATGTTCATTAGCTCAGCAAAACACTTCAGATGAGATATTCAAAAGCAACTGTCAATGGAACTTGTGCTCCTAAGTCACACAAGCATTTTTTAAAATTCCCACAGCTAATGCTTATGGGGCCAACGCTGAATTTAAAATTAATATAAAAAAACCAAACCTGCTGCCTTCATTTTTCCAGGTCTAGAGCAGAAATAAAATATACTTTAAATTTAATTAATAAAAATATGTGGCCACTCATGCTTTCACAGAAGTGATTTAAATATATTGGCATTCAGCTGGTTTACAAAAGAAAATCTTTAGCTAATGACAATTGCATCACACTTTTGAAATATATCTTATCTGACCTTAAAGACTGGTTGAAGTTGTTTACTACTGTTACCCCCACTCTAGAGTACCCCATCTTTATCCCATCCATAGGGCTTAAGGCTTAACTTGGTTAACGCACCCCCATCCCTTCCCAATTTGTAGGGCTCTGGGGAATAGGCACCTGCTCTTTCCCAATTCATATTCTAGGGCTCAGTGTCATCCATTCCCAGGCCGTAGGCTCCCGATATAACTTGATTAATTGAAGTACCTACCCATTCCCAATCCGTTGGGCTCCATACATAATTCTTTGTTGGTTTGTAGCATATTTTACCAGTGCAGGAGCCTTACACAGTAATACCTTATTTCTATTGATTAACAGTTACCAAAACAGAATACACACAGTAAGCATTCAGTGCTCATCACTCCCACTAATGTAGACAAACTTCTGGTGGCCAGTCAGGATTAGATCATCTGGAGATTCCAGCTTCTGCACAATACGGTTGGCAGGGTGTTGAAATCTGGCAGCTCTGATCTTGGACTGTGTTGTCCTGGAATTAGGTTCTAAAGAATTGCCTTTTGGACCTCAGTTTATATAGTGAAACGTGAATCCTGCATAGCTGTATCTTAACCAATCATTTTACTAAGATAATTCTTTGACCATTCTTAACAGATTACAAAATGATTCTTTAACCAATTATACTCCACCATCTCAATTGATTTAAATAGTGAGCACTTAGGTATTCAAAAGTCAGAAACAATCAAACTAGACAGAAATCATTCACATAAAGAATAGAGAAGCGGATACCATGAAGACAAAACAATAAGAAGTGTAGCTTGTATAACCATAACTATTGCTGAGTGATTCCTTGCTAGGCAGAATGCTTGCGAACGGCATTTTCTTTAAACACTTTAAGATCTGTTTCTTTATCTGGTGGTGATAAATACTATTAGGACAGGATCACCTTCTTAACAGTCTGATGTTACATTGCATTGATGTGATTTCAGGAATGTGAAGATCTGACTACATGCTACTTAGCTGACTGTTGTCTGTTCTTATATGTCTGCTACTGCCTAGCCCAAGAACAATGTAGAAAGCTAAGGCCTCAGACCTAGTCTGATGTCTTGCATAACACAGGTCATAGGATGCTCTTGAATTAATAAGATAATAGTTAAAGGCCTCATCAGCCTGTCAATTCTGCAATAAGGATCCTCATTCATTTCTCTAGTGAGTCTAGGATCAGAAGGATGGCACAGTTGGCTATGCAGACTTACACATATTTAATCAGGAATAGTGGACCAGATTCACTGAAAAGATCCAGGGTCCCAATTTAGCAAACATCTGTATTCAGGACAGCAGGTAATATCATGCTTAATGGAATACAAGCACATACTTAAGTGTGTAGCAAATTAAGGATCTGAAGAACCTAACAATAATGAGGGGAAAATATTGTGTACTAGATAAATTATAGTAAACCAGCAACTCACTAAACAAGTTTACAAATCTTAGGTCTTTAGGAAATATTTTTAAATATAATTTAACAAATATTTAATTCCTGTAGCATGGATTCCATACCTTTTAGTTTACATTCCTGGTTTTTGAATTGCTGTCTTGGCCATTGAAGGTTCAAATTCACAATGTTCTGTGCCTTTCTCTGTGTGTGATAAACAGGAAAAATACAGAGTATGCAATTTCTTGCAGATGTTAGGAAGTGCATGTATCAGATCTGATTCCAAGGTCATTTTCCCTCTCCTCCTGAATTTTTCACTTTCCTATGTAATGGCTACATTACTTTACAATAATTACTGTGCATTTCTATTGCAATTTTGCCCCGTGAGGAGCATATATATGCACTGCATGCTAATTCATGAACTAGTTGTCATTGGTATTGAATGAATAATCCACTGCTTTTTCACTTACATTGGAAATGTAAAAATGTTTAACTCATGTTTTCTGCTAGAAGGATTTATTTTTTAAACACATTTCTACCTTTTTATCTACCACTTTTTTTTTTTTCAAGCATCAATATAAAGGAGGATTTTACCAGCAGGCATTACAGAATTTCCAGGAAGACTAATGTGCTTTTAACAATAGATAGTTCACTAATAAAAAATCAAATCAAAATATAAAATAATGATATACAAAGAGATGTATCACAGCCAAAGCCAATACAGATACACAGGAATTCTCATTTTTTCCCAACAGCATCTATACCACAGCATCTCAAAGACCTCCCTATCCAGTGATAGGGGAATATCAAGGCAGTCATCATACAGAGACTGAGAATCTATGCATTCATACACATCTATCTATATATATATCATTGATAGTAACAGGAGACTGAAAACTTTATTCTTTCCCTTTGGTATTAGCCTCCTGAGCTGCCTGCTATTGCCCTACCAGCTACCTTTTCTGGAGAGTTACTTAATTTCCTTAACAGTCTCTAAACAAACAAACAAAACCAAAACAAAACAAAGCTAGTTGTCAGTGTTTTTTGTTTTTGTTTTTTAGTTTCTAGTTTTGTATTGTTTTGTATTTGTATTTAGTTTTGTATTTTTTTAAAAATTATATCCCTTAGTCAGCAAAAATATATGGAACGCTAAATAAGCAGAGGTTTGAGGACATTTATAAACTAAGAATAAACAGTACAGGACTGAAAGGGCAAACCTTTCTGGAGTTACTGTGCCAAAATAGTAGCATAATTTATAGTTTCTAGAGTATTGCTTCATGAAAATGTTGATGTGTAAATTTGACAATGAAATTGGTTTGCTTCATAAGTGATGTTGTCTCCCTTCTGAGGTTCAGCCTAACCTCTTCTGTCAAAAAAGTAATTGTAAAATGTGTTGAAAGATTAGCATGTGAGCATCAGCAGTGCTTGGAAGAAATTTTTTCACCCATATATCACAAATGTTTACTCTTCAATAAGTCTTCATATGCTAGGCATGAAGGATAAAAAACATTCCTCTATAAAGATAGTAAATATCTTTGATTTCTAATGGCTGAAACTGCTGCACAAAGCTGTTATGTGATTGGTGTAGAATCATACAGGAAGTGTTGAGAATAGCAACCCAGTATCCTGAGTTATAGATCCGTGCCTCATTCATGAAATTATGATTTTCTTATAATTTAGAGGACTATTTGACAAAGTGGGTTGCAGCCCATGAAAGCTTATTCCCGAATATATTTATTATTCTTTAAGGTGGCACAAGACTTTCATTATTAGAGGACTATGTAGATTATCCTGTCCTATATTCTGAATATCCAGGAAAGATATGGACTTCAGAAGTGATGGTGTTTCTTTTCTCTGGAAAGAAATGAGCAGACAAATGCAGGATGTTCTTTCTATGGTTTATCACTTATTAAAACATGACGGTAGAATCTCGTATTTGCTTTAGCTGTAGAAATCAAATGCATATTCATAGAAAATATTTTGCTAGGTTTGCACTAGTCTTGATATTCCGTAAGACAGTGATAAGATATTGATTTTCCAGTGCACTCCAGTGCACTTGCTCCTGTTTAAACTATTTCACTGCTATTTTTCACCACTGGAGTGGTGCAAACCACTTGAATCCTAATTTAGGATAGCATTTAAGTTTGTGATTACATTCATCCCTCTTAGGACAGCACTTAGTGTATGTTTAATATTAAGTATGTGCTTGTATTCTGTTAAACATGATATTAACTGCTGTCCAGAAAACAGATGTTTGCTAAATTGGGGCCCTGGATCTTTTCAGTGAATCTGGTCCACTATTCCTGATTAAATATGTGCAAGTCTGCATAGCCAACTGTGCCATCCTTCTGATCCTAGACTCACTAAAGAAATGAATGAGGATCCTTATTGCAGAATTGACAGGCTGATGAGGCCTTTAACTATTATCTTATTAATTCAAGAGCATCCTATGACCTGTGTTATGCAAGACATCAGACTAGGTCTGAGGCCTTGGTTTTCTACATTGTTCTTGGGCTAGGCAGTAGCAGACATATAAGAACAGACAGCAGTCAGCTAAGTAGCATGTAGTCACATCTTCACATTTCTGAAATTACATCAATGCAATGTAATATCAGACTGTTAAGAAGGTGATCCTGTCCTAATAGTACTTACAACCACCAGACAAAGAAACAGATCTTAAGGTGTTTAAAAAAAATGTTGTTCGCAAGCATTCTGCCTAGGAAGGAATCACTTAGCAATAGTTATGGTTATACAATCTACACTTCTTATTGTTTTGTCTTCATGGTATCCACTTCTCTATTCTTTATGTGAATGATTTCTGTCTAGTTTGATTGTTTCTGTCTTTTGAAGAACTAAGTGCTCACTATTTAAATCAATTGAGATGGTGGAGTATAATTGGTTAAAGAATCATTTTGTAATCTGTTAAGAATGGTCAAAGAATTGTCTGAGTAAAATGATTGGTTAAGATACAAATATGTAGGATTCAAGTTTCATTATATAAACTGATGTCCAAAAGGCAATTCTTTAGAACCTAACTCCAGGACTAACATCACAGCCATCATTTGGAATTATGAACTGTTTGATTCACATTTATTTATATTTTACCTGCAATTATGAACTGTTTGATTCACATTTATTTATATTTTACCTGCTTAAACCATTCAATAACTCACATGCATTGGTGGTGTGATTTTTGGTTTAAGTAACCATTATCAAAAAGTCAAGTTTGTCTGGGCAGCAAGATAGACTCGAGGGTCTATGATAAGATTCAGGAGTTATATTTATTACTGGCCTGGTGAAATCTAGTAATAAAATTCACCAGCAGCTTGGAGCTTTGTTTTTGACAGTCTGTCCTGAGGTAGGCACTCACCGCTGTGAGCCATTCCAGACAGTGTGTTAGTGGGGTCAAAGCATTGCCGTCCCTATCAATGTATAATGTTGGCTGGAAACATCGGGGCACCCTCCCAACAGAAGGAGCATCTTCCACAGACACTTGTACCCAGGAAGTTGCTAGACAAACTGTGATACAGGAGGAAGCATCCCTCCTGGAGATCAACCTGGGAACACCTCCTGCTGCACCAAGTTTTGATGGCACACTATTTACATTTTTACACCTTCTGGGCAGAAGCACTTTCTGTATCTTTGTCTTTAAAGTGCCTGTTATCCATAGGAAATTTGTCTCAAGTTTCACAGAAGAAAACAAAACAACAACAACAAACCATAACCCTTTAATTTGGAACTGTTTTTGTCCAATATTTACTTAAACAGACCATGGAACATAAATCACTATCTAGACAGAAGACAGAACTGTGCAAATGCCAGTGATACTTCTGTGAAAATCATTTTCATCCTGTGCTAAGACTACTAAAGAGACAAGTAAGAAAAATCACTCTTGCTCTGCACTAGGACTAGCAAAGGGACATGTAAGACAATGAACATGCTGTCATCCAGAACTCAAATGTCACAACTTCAAATTGCTATTCTTAATTCTAGAGTCTTTTAGCTCATGAGATTCTATTCTTGGTCATGTCTTTGTAGTACTTGTACTTACCAGGGCTAAAATTGATATGGAGTCAATGAAAACTGCATGTGCTGTACCTCTGAAAAATTAGGCCATCTAACTATGGATATAGGATCTTTTCCTGCAAAGACTAATGCATGTGCTAAATTTTGTGCATAGTCGGTAGATCCATTGAAGACAATAGGTAAAATCCTGGCTCCACTGAAGTCAAAAGTCCCATTGACTTCAATAGGGCTAGGAGTTCATCTCTTGTAACTACTTGAGATGCATGAAGTTAATCATTCATGTAGATCTTTGCAGGATCAAGACCTTAATATGGTAATTTTAGACCCCTAAACTAGAGAACATTGGCTTAGGCCTGGGGTGAAATTAAAGTAAATAGTCCATAGTAAACACTTTATCTAAACATATGAATGGTGCAATTCTTGAAATTAGGTATACTGCTATGGATGAGTAACTTACCATAGACCCTCCAGTCTATCTTGCCGCCCAGACAAACTTGACTTTTTGATAATGGTTACTTAAACCAAAAATCACACCACCAATGCATGTGAGTTATTGAATGGTTTAAGCAGGTAAAATATAGATAAATGTGAATCAAACAGTTCATAATTCCAAATGATGGCAGTGATATAATAAACTGCTAGTTTTCTAAACCTCTTTCAGGATACCGAGATTGTCTTTGGCAGTTTCTGCTGTACATCTGGTACGCCTCTCTGTAAGAGTCAAAACTGTCCAGAGGTGAAAGATATTTCTTTGAAGCCATTATGTATATCTTTTCACAGAAGACAAGCTGTCTCTCCACTCATGCGGGCTTTCCTTTGATGATTGTGAGTGAAGAATGCATGTTGAGTCTCTGACTCCGGCTTTCACAAACAATGGCTGTTTGCTTTGAAATTAGCATTTTTACCCAATAAAGTCCTTCATTAGCATTGCACAAGGTTTCTTTAATGTTGGACGTGTTATTTAATTACAGGAATAGTTAAAATGTAAATGTTTGCTATTACATGATAGGACGCAGTTAAGTAAAAGCAATACATGTAACATCTCATTAATTTTATGAAGTTCAAAATCCCAAAATACTTACACATTTAACAATTGCTTTTGCCTGTATTAATACACAAGTGAATTAGCCTGAATACATTCTGACAAGACCTGGTTTGTCAGTGTGACACCTATCTCTTCTTTGCTCCTTTTAAGATGATATACATTCTGTGGGGCACAGCTCAATCTCTAAAAGTGACTGGGTGTTAGAGAAGATTCAGGGTCACTATAGGTTTGGTGGTTGGACCACTCTATATACTGTAGAGAACACTGATCCAGGATGAAATAATAGAGGTCAAACTCTGTAAGGGAAACTTGCCAGAATGGTTGATCCTTCCTCCAGTTTTGAAGCTGTGACTGATGTCCAGAAGACTACCCCAGTATATTTAGACACAGCTATGAAAAGCCTAGGTTACTGGGGAAAAGAAAAAGTTTTCTCCCCAGTTTAGGAATAATGTAATGTTTTGGATATGGAAGTTTACACCAGAGTAGTCTTTCATTTTAACAGGATGTTGCCTCGCTATGACAACTGACAGTAAAATTTATTCCCAATACTTTTTATTTTTCAGGTTTAGAAGCACTAGGGAAAGATGGCTAGAAGGACCCCAGAGATTAATCAATCTGCCCCTCATGTGGCTCCAATCATGAGCTGAACAAAAGGACAGGGCATCTGATATTCAGCATTTCTTTCCTGGAATGTGAATGAGTGACAAAACCCATGTTTTGACATTTGTAGAATTTCCCAAGCTGTCTCTGAAAGGAAATAAGTACTGGCCTTTCCTTTCTGAGTGATATACACTGCCATTATTCTCTTCTTAGGGAAAACCTGCATATGTTAGTCCAACACAGGCCCAAGAGTTGAGCTAATTTATTGAAAAGCCCTCGAAACAGTTAACAATTCCAACATGTTTATGATCCAGCTGGTTGCTGTCACAGACAAAGTCCCGAAATAGGTTTGGCCTTGAAAAGAGGATCCCCATTTATCTGAGGAATCTCTCTCTCAAAAAAAATTGAGAGGGTGGAAAGGGAGCCAGAGAATAATACAAGATGGTTTCTGACTCCATTTTAGGACATCACCTCAAGGTGCAGGTGTCAGATATCAATCTGCATAAATGAGAAGCCAGGGATCAGACATGCTGAGTCTTTCAGATATTCTCAGGCATACAGTGACCATTCAATGCAATAGTCATAAATCAAGTAACAACCTTTCCATGTCAAGGATAACAGAAATGGGGCAATCTCATTTTGGGTGGATAAGACCCATATTATGGAAGGATATGGGTCAGAAGCATGCCTGTAAGATGAGAATAATAAAATGTATGTTCTACCTCACAGGAGTACAGGGTGAATGTAAGTTAATAATGGTTCTAAAGTTCTTTGGGCTCCTCATAATGGAAGCAATATCAAAGAGTCTTCCCAAAACTTGCTTTCTTTATACATGTATGAGTGACAAAGGACAAAATGTGTCTGCAGTGCTCTCTAGGGCATGGTCACTATTATATCTATTTTGTTCCATTGTGATATCAATGGAATGTTGAAAGAACTCTGCTGCAGCAAAACAAGTAATCTGGAGGAACAGTAGAATATCTGTTAAAGAAATATTCCTTCTAACTTTTGCAACCTATTAGGAACCCTAGTAACTCCATGGAATTTAATGGAATAATGAATTCATAGTTCACTTGCCTGAAATCTGAAGATTTTTAAGATTTAGGAGGATTTTTTGTTATTTCTCTTGAGAAAACAAAGCTATTAAAATATCCTCTAGGATACTGACATTTTGATTGCAAATTTTGATAACCAGATTTTGTCACTTTCAATCAATGTAAAAATCTTCTCCTTACTGAACATGCAGTTGACACATTATGCTTTCAAAAGCTTTGCTCTTGCCTATCCTTGCCAATAAATGAATCTATAAACTATCACTTTTAACAATTTTAATGAGGCTTAGAATAATGTTTAAAGATTCAATTCAATCCCAAAACCATTCTGAAGATTTGGGATGGCAAAAAAGCCACTTGACTAGCCTGCTTCATTGCTCTCAGAAAAAATATAGAGTGTGTTTTTGACTTTTAGAATGATAGTTTTCATAGCTTTTTAACCCAGGATCAATTCTCTCGGCCTTCTTTTCTAACTATTATTTATTATTATGGCAGCAGTTAAGGTTGAAGGTTAAGTTAAGATTAAGGTCATCCTAACTTTCCCCTGAAAACCCCATATCCTTGAAAGTTCACGTGCCATAGTTTAGGTCTGGGTAAACATCTTCTGGTACAATTTTTTATTTGTTTGTGAATCAAATAGTAAACACTATATAATTCCTTGCACTTAAAAATCTATTCAACTTAAAAAATCTTTATTATTCCTTGTAGTCATGTGTCTCCTTCCATATTGATTTAAAGAGGTGGAAATTTTAATAACTGAAAACAAAAGGGAGGATTAAACAAATCTAATTTAGTCTTTGAGTAAGGAATTCTGGCTAATATTCACCTTCAGGACTCTAGTGAACAAACATATTCCTCTGGAAGAAAACAAAGATTGGTGCACAGTCCTTACTTACAATTTGGAGGCAGACCTCTTATGGAGATAAACTTCCTGTGATTTAGTATAAATAACCAGGAACCAGGACATTGGTGGATTATCACTTTTATTTACATTCATCTTTATATGCAGAACGTAACAGAAAACTAAAGAGGTCTGAGATACTTTTTGTTTGTTTTGTCAATAGTGCAAAAGACAACAATCTCATTGCCTTGAAAATGTTACTGCTTATGCAACTGCTGTTATGGAGGGGATAATAATTCACATTCAATAATTATCAGATTTATTTGAACTCATGGAGCTAAAACCAGGAGTCATGCATTAGGTGTTGTGAATTATGCTGGATATAATAACTCATAACTTATAATAACCAACACCTGCTCTAATCATGTTTGGCGCAGCCTTTATTGCTATAACATACACCAAGGAATTGGCAGAAAGCATATGAAAGAATATGTGAAAGTGGCCCCATCTGGATCTGAATGTTACGAGCCCGCTCTAGAATTAACTTTCATTTAACATTCACAACCAGGGTGACCAGATGTCCTGATTTTATAGGGAGAGTCCCAAAATTTGGAGCTTTTTGTTGTATAGTAGCCTATTACCCCCATCACCTGTCCCAATTTTTCACTTGTGCTAGCTAATCACCCTATTAACAACTCATCCTTGACCTCTGCTGTCTTCAATGGCCTGTAGTAGCCATCTGAGAACCTCTTTTTCACTCATTTTCCCATTCTTCTGGGACAGTCTGATGGCAGAAGTGGGCACTTTGAAATTGGTCAACACCTCTTGTTCCTGCCTTCTATCTGAGAGTTTTGGGAGTCTATAGTGCCTATATAGGATTGCTGATTGTCTTGGACTGAGTACAAAGTGCAGTATTTGAAATTCATTTGAAGCAATGATTACCCTAACAATGTGAAAAGGTCAAATCTTATATACCTACTTGAAACAAGTCCCTGTGCCTTTTGTAGTAATAGGGCCAAATCCTCACTTGGTGTAAACTGGTGTTGCTCCATTTAATTCAATAAAGCAACACATACTTGCACCAGGTTAGAATCTGATCCACAATACCATATGAGAAAAAATAGAATCAGAGATGAGATGGATGTATTAGAAAAACAGAATTTGTTGAATGTTCAGATCCATCTAGTTTCTGACATCAGCTTTAATTATGAGACTAATCTGTGTGTAAATAAATAAATCCATGTGTAAATAAATAAATCATGTATTAACTATGGCATTTGAGAAAATGTGGAAGGTGAAAATAAGATATTTTTCTAACTACTGTACCATTCAATGATACATGATTATTACCATATCTGATCCATCATGTAATGGAAATGTAAACTTCGGATAATATGAATGAAAATGGCATATCATCAAATTGTATTTGGGGTAACTTTTAAAATTCCCACTATGTATGAACTGATCATGGCACTGGGAATATCTGTCTATTGAAATGCAGGTTTCAAACTAACATTTTATTTTCTGTACTTTTTGATATTGTAAGCAATTGGAAGCAAAATTTTAGTTCCTGTATAACTGTACAGCACCAAGCATGTTCTTTGAAACACAGTAAAGCACAGAATAAAAACAATTCTCTATTTAATAAGAAGTGTAAAGTGATAATGTATTTCAAATTATATTGAAAGTTGATAATTGGAGTAATCTGATTAACTTGGATGCATCTAAGTTTCACTTGTCACCCTTTGTTTTACAGAATGTTGATGAGTTTAAAGAAACTCAGAAAAATTGTGGTGTTCAATGGGAACAAAGAACCTGCATGTGATGGTGTCTAGGGTGAAATGGAAATTTGTGCAGCTATATGTTACATAAAAAATTCCTGTCATTTTCAATTTCCTTTTAGAGAACATTGTCTACAATGTTACCAACTGCTCTTTTAATCAACTTCACAAGTTTTGATGAGCATCATCAACCTTACAGAATTGTTGTTGCTTTCTAGTTCATCCCAATATTTTGTTAAAACAATCTGTCCTTCTTCTCTGTTATCTTTATTAATATTACGACATAAATTTGAGGTATTTGACACTTGAACACATTGATACAACTTCTACTTGCTTTGACCTTTGATACTTTCTTTTATATTAGTCTCTTCAAGAAAAGCTGATACAAATTCATCAGGTTTGATATGCTTTCTCAGATTTAACAAGTAGAATTTTATTTGCAACTCAAACTCCTGCATCAAATGAAAAGTCTTTGGTAAATATGTACTGTTCAGGCTCAAGTCAGCAAATGAGGTTCCTGTATTTAGCTTTGCTCAGTAGCTGAGCTTCAGAGTCTGTATTGCTACTTTTGTGGAAATACAATTGCAGCCGGGTTTGGAGCTGGGAGTAATACCTTGAAGAGGGTTTCTGGTGACTGATTTCACATGATAATGAAAAAGAGCTGGGACAACAAGAATAGGCAGATAAAGACCTTAATGATTTACAATGAATACCAAATTTGTACTGTCTACAGTAGAAGCAGATTTGCCTTAAAGGTTGAAGTGAGATTTCAAAAGTCAGAGTCGGAAATTCCCTAAATGTGTGAACAGACTCTTAGAAGATCTGTCCAGGCAGATTTAAATCACCAGTAAGCAGCCATAGTTTAGAAAAGGATAAATGATTATATATGGTTAATAAGTTGCTTTGAAGAAATTTTTGCTTCTTTTGACTAAATAATTCATCTTTAATTTCCTTTCTAAGAATAAAAAAAATCTCCCTTTTAAAGATTAGCCTTTTGTGACAGCATGTTAATTATCAATCACTTGCAATTTTTAAAAGTACCTTCTCTGATACAATCAACAGTTTTTTCTACTTTTAGATATTATCAGCTTGAAGAAAATCTATTTTTAAATACAAGCAAGAGTTGCCTATAAGGCCACCAAAAATAATAAGTCCTTTTTTTCACTAAATTAAGCATATTGTTACTTGTTCTAAATACTGACTGAATATTTAGGGCAATGAAAGCAAGTTATGTTAGAATCCATGCTTCCTTGATTCACAGCTAAAATTTTAGTTTCAATAAATATATTCCTGGTTAACTTTCTATATTCCTGTATTGCCTATGTTTAATTTAATGCATTATTAAAATTTAAGTCTTCCAAAGATTATATGATGCAAAATCACTCAGGATCAGAATGACAAAATGATGAACTGCCAGTCACCTGTTCAACATAAGTCAAATAGAAAAAGTCTGAATAGAAAAATTCTTACCTGCCTCTGCTGGGCTACTCATCCAAGCCAAGAAGATGTTTAGACAGTAGAATAACATCTGCTATTGTTATACTCCAAATGGAGAATATCAACACTAATTATTCTGCTAGGAGCTATAGGTTTATTTATATTTAACTCTGAAATTATTCCCTCCAATTTATGGATCCAGTGCTGCTCCCTTTGAAGTCAATGGAAACTTTGCTACTGATCTCAGAATGCATATCTACAGTTCTTATATACTCTTCCCCAGCACAGGTATAAATAGCTGTGTAGATGATGAGGCACTCCTTAAGTGATTAAAGACATTTAAAGGACTTTAAAGAATATCCCCTACTTGGTTGTCTACATGCCCCAAGGAGTGGCTTCACCCATCTAAAACTGCCATTTTTAGCAGCATACCATTCTTCTGCCTCCTCACCACTAGAGCCTTTCAATGCTGCAGAGAAAGGCTCTGGGGTTGTGTCTACACTACACTTTGCTTAAGTCAACTTAAGGAAAATAAAGTCGATTTTATTAAACCACCTTTCTACTCGACCTAAGGCTTAATTCGAATTTTTAAAGTTGAATTAAGCCAGTGTAGCCCTGGGGTAGCCCTAAGTCCACTTAGGGCTACCCCAGGATTACACCAAAGCCCTCCCGGCCGGGGGGGGCACAGGGGGAGCCTGGCATGCCCCCCAAAGGGCAGGGCAGAGCTCTGTGTGACACTGTCTGGATTTAGGGAAGCATTTATGATATTGTTTTCAATAGATATATCATAAATGCTATAATCCATAGGAGTTATGTCATGTTTGGTATCAATAGAAAGGTAGTAATTTGCTGGGAATGATTATATAGTTTATGTCTAGGAATTCTATTTCAATTAGAAGTTAGGAATTTGGTGTTCTATCTATACTTTAACTTATGTTATTTTATTGAAATGGCTGAGAGAGGTGGGTGTGTCAAACCATTGTGTCCTTAATGTTTAGGAATTTTCCAGGTAGAATGATCCCAGGGAGTGACCCGATGAGCCATTAAGGACATAAGGAATACAAGCATTGTGTCCTTAATGGCTCATCAGGATACTCCCTGGGACCATTCTACCTGGAAAATTCCTAAACATTAAGGACACAATGGTTGGTGACATCCTGTCTGGGGCATTCCCATAAAATCACACAAGTTAAAGTATAGGTAGAACACTGAACTGGTAACTTCTAATTGAAATAGAATTCCTAGACATAAACTATTTAATCATTCTCAGCAAATTACTACCTTTCTATTGATACCAAACATGACATAGTTCCTATGGATTATAGCATTTATGAGATATCCATTGAAAATAATATCTTAAATGCTTCCCTAAATCCAGACAGCATCATACACAGGGCTCTGCTCTGCCAGGGTCCCTGTCCCCCTTTGCCCCATTGCACACAAGGGGTGCCCCCCATGCCACCGTGGACCTGTCCAAGGTCCTCCTAGCCCCACAAAGTCGACCTAGAGCATCCAGTGTGGACACTCTAGGTCGACTTTGTAAGTTCCCTTTTAAGTCGACTTTAATTTTAAGTGTAGACACACTAAGTCGACTTTAATTTTAAGTGTAGACACACTAAGTCGACTTAAAAGTGCAAGTGTAGACATAGCCTGGCAGAGGAAGGCAATGGGTAGACAATGGAGAAAATGCCCCACTGCCTTCCCATGGCCAGCACCTTTCACTTACTATGTATAGCTACACACCATCGTGAGGACATAGACTCTCTTTCACTGTTGCATGTAGGTAATGTGGATTCAGTCTGCTTTTCACTGAGGCACGTAGCTAAGCATACCTTACACAGACAAAGCCATAGTTACCAGGATTAGGTCCACTACCACCGCTTCCTGAGCTAAAAACAACGAGAGTCCTGTGGCACCTTATAGACTAACAGATTTTCTTCGGCATAAGCTTTCGTGGGCTATAACCCACTTCATCCAATGCTAACTTCCTGAGCTAACATCTATTTACATTACTATATTAACTATGTGTCTCTGTTTAGAAGCTGGCCTAAATAGCTAATGCTCTCATTAAGAATGGCAGCTGCCCCTTTAGCACAGTGAGTCAGATTCTCAGTTGGTGTAAATGGGAATCGGATAACAACAATTTACACCAGCTGAGCATCTGTCCTGCAGTTATTCAGAGAAATCACTTTCCTTTAATAGACATCCAGATGAAATCCATTTGATTTCAGCCAAGGGGGAATAATTACTCTCACAGTAGTGGAAAGCATTGTTTCTGAATGAAGATATTCGTCTGCAGCATTTGCTTCCTCTAACATTCCATAACAGGCTGAAAATTAGAATACAGGATTTCAAGCTGAGGGCAGGTATTTTTAATTTAAAACAATCAGTCATTAGATAGGAAGGAAAAGTGGGTGGGATTATTCACTTTCCTATAGTTCATAAACTGATTATTTTAAAATAAATTTCACAGGCAGTGATTATTTATTACTCCTACACCATCATATGTGTTCATGACACTTTATCAAAAAAAGGCTGAGTTCATATGCCAAGAAACCTGCTGATGTTGCTCACATTGAATAGTGTGATTAGTCCGTGATTAATACCATCAGTATTATACCATTCTGGGGAAGATTCTGCCTGACCCTTACTTGAGTGCACAATTATTGGAGAAGGGGCAAAGAGCCATTCCCATACATAAATAACTGTCACTGCTCACATAAAGGCCAGGAGCTGCAGTGCTGGGAGAACTGTGGTAACAAACATGAAAGATAATGTGTGGAATTAATGTTGTGTGTACATCTTATTAGCTTCTTTTATTGTTGTTTGTTAATATATTAAAATTAGAGGATTGTGCACTCGAGAGTGGAAAAGAGTTAATCTTGGAAAGCTAACTGAAACCATTGATTTCTGAGACGGGATGGAAGGAGCAGTGGATCAGAAAGTGGATTTTTCATGTTCAGTACACTGAAAAAATAGTTTGGAATTATCTGATTATGATCTATTTTTTTCCACAAAGTTTAATTATATCAGTCATAATGACACATTCTAATTCCAGGACTACAAAAGCTATCAAATTATGTGTAACAACGTAGAGACATAAACTGACTAAAATTACTTGAAGCATATAGATTTACATTAAAGGTCCATAATGATTAAACAAAGCACCAGTCCTAAAAAGAAGAAGTTAATCACCCAGCATCTCAAATATGGATGTCGTGGTTTGAATGAGAAACTATTGAGGAATGGGGAGTAAGACTTCTAATTTAGAGGTTTAGGGCTTGATCCTTCAAAAGGGTCCTCCTACATAAGGTTCCTCCTACACCTGAATAAGGAGAGAAACAGACATCTGGGAGGGAGGTTAGCCCAATTGATCAAGAGAGCTTTAAATTAGGGAGTCGGGGACACGGTTGGGAGATGCCCAGATAACCTACATACCTGATATTAGCATTGAGAGGAAGGAAAATGAAATAAGAAAAGACTCAGAGATGGGGAGCAGCATGTGGTTTGAAGGAGGGGTAGTGTAAATGCCAGTCTAATGGGAGATATTGGCCATAGAACAACAGTGCCAAATCAGGCAAGAAACATGAGTGAAGCCAAGCAACAAAAACTAAAATGTTTATATACTATTGCGAAAAGCCTGGGTAACAAAATGGAGGAACTGGAGTTACTGGTACAAGAAGTGAAACCAGATATTATAGGGATAACAGAAACATGGTGGAATAGTAGTCACAACTGGTGTACGTGTATTCAAGGCTATGTACTCTTTAGGAAAGACAGATATAAAGCCAAAGGTGAGATAGAGGCTTTGTATATCAATGAGGAGGCAGACTGTAAAGAAATTCAAAGTGATAGAATTAATAAGATAGTTCTATCTGGGTAAAAATCACACTGGGGAAGAAAGCTAGTAGAGTTTCTCCTGGAATAGTGCTTGGGGTGTGTTTCAGACCACCGGGATCTGATTTAGACATGAATAGGGACGTTTTTAAGGAAGTAAATACTACTGGGAACTGCATGATAATGGGAGATTTTAACTTTCCAGATATAGACTGGAGGACATGTGCTACTAGTAATAAAAGGGCCCAGATTTTCCTGGTTGTGATAGCTGATGAATTCCTCCTCCAAACTGTTACTGAACTAATGAGAAGGGATGCCACCTTAGATTTGGTATTAGTGAGTAGCGAGGACCTCATAGATTAACTGGTTGTAGAGGGCAACCTAGATTCAAGTGACCACAAGCTAACTAAGTTCAAACTAAATGGAAGGATAAAGAAAAATAAATCTGTGACTAGGGTCTTTGACTTTTAGAAAAATTAAGGAAATTAGTTAGGGAAGAAGAACTGGACTGAAGAATTCATGAATGCAAAGGTCGAAGAGGCTTGGAATTGCTACAAGTCAAAGCTGCAGGAACTATCTGAAGCTTGCATTCTGAGGAAGGGGAAAAAAATTCACAGGTAAGAGTTGTAGACCAAGTTGGATGAGTAGACATCTTGGACAGGTGATTAGGAGGAAGCACAAAGCCTACAAGGAGTGGAAGATGGGAGGGATCAGCAAGGAAAGCTACCTCTTGATGGTCAGAACATGTAGCGATAACATGAGAAAAGCAAAAAGTCAAGCAGAGCTGGACCTTGCAAAGGGAATTAAAACCAACAGTGAAAGATTCTTTAGCCAAATAAATAGGAAGAAAACAAAGAAAGAAGAAGTGGGTCTGCTAAACACTGAAGATGGGGTGGAGGTCATGGATAATGTAGGCATGGCTGAATATCTAAATAAGTACTTAGTCTTTGTTTTTAATGAGGATGATGATGAGCTTGAAGATAGAGGTAGGGTAGCTAACAGGAATAAGGATATGGAAATGGAAATTGCCATATCTGGGTAGAAGCTAAACTCAAGCTTCTTGATGGGACTAAAGCAGGGGGCCCAGATAATCTCCATCGAAGGGTACTAAAGGAATTGGCACATGAAATTGCCTGCCCATTGGCAAGGATTTTAATGAATCTGTAAACTCGAGGGTTGTACCAAATGAGTGGAGAATTGCTAATATAGTTACTATTTTCAAGAAAAGGGATAAAAGTGATCCAGGTAACTACGGGTCTAGTTTGACTTCAGTAGCATGCAAGGTTGTGGAAACATTTTTTGAAAGAGAAGAGAAAGTACTTAGTGATATTGCGGTTAACGGTAACTTGGGTAAAATACAACATGGCTTTACAAAAGGTAAATCATGCCAGATTAACCTGGTCTTCTTTTTTGAGAGGATAATAATTTTTTTGGATAAGGAGAATGTGGTGGACCTAATTTACTTAGATTTCAGCAAGCCATTTGATACAGTTCCACATAGGAAATTATTAATTAAGTTACAAAAGATGGGGATTAATATGAATATAGTAAGGTGGATAAGGAACTGGTTAAAGGGGAGGCTACTAAAGGTGATACTGAAGGGTGAACTGTCAAGCTCAATGGAGATTACTAGTGCAGTTCCTCAGGGATCAGTCTTGGGACCCAATCTTATATAATACTTTTGTTACTGACCTTGGCACAAAAATTGGGAATGTGCTAATTAAGTTTGCAGATGGCACCAAGTTGGGAGGTGTTGCCAATGCAGAGAAGGATCGGGATATCATGCAGAAAGATCTGGATGATCTTGTAAACTGGAATATTAGAAATAGGCTGAAAAATAATAATTGGAAGTGTAAGGTCATGGATTTAGGGACAAATAACAATGATTTTTCCTGTAAGATGGGGATGCATCAGTTGGAAGGGACAGAGGAGGAGAAGGACCTGGGAGTACTGACTAATTACAGAATGACTATGTGCTGCCAATGTGATGTGGCCGTGAAAAAAGCTAATGCGGTTCTAGGATGCATCAGAAGAGGTATTTCGAGTAGCAATAGGGAGTTATTAGTGCCATTATATAAGGTGCTGGTGAGACCATGTTTTAAAAAGATTAATTCAAATGGGAACAAATGCAGAGAAGGGCTACAAGGATGATCTGTGGAATGGAAAACCTGCCTTATGAGTCAAATTCCAAAAGGGGTAGCCGTGTTAGTCTATTGTAGAAAGACAACAGAGTCCTGTGGCACTTTTAAAGACTAACAGATTTATTAATTGCATGAGCTTTCGTGAGAGAAAATCCCACTTCGTCAGACGCAGCGTCTGACGAAGTGGGATTTTCTCCCACGAAAGCTCATGCGATTAATAAATCTGTTAGTCTTTAAAAGTGCCACAGGACTCTGTTGTCTTTCTGCCTTATGAGAAGAGACATAAGGAGCTTGACTTGTTTAGCCTAACCGAAAGAAGGTTGAGGGGAGATATGATTGCTCTCTATAAATAAATCAGAGGAATAAATATCAGGGAGGGAGAGGAATTATTTGAGTATAGCACCAATGTGAACACAAGAAGAAATGGTTACAAAGTATCCGTTAGGAAATTTAGGCTTGAAATTAGATGTAGGTTTCTAACCATAAGAGGAATAAAGTTCTGGAATAGCCTTCCAAGGGGAGCTGTGGGGACAAAAAATATAACTGCCTTCAAAATTGAGCTTGATAAATTTAAGGAGGGAATGGTATAATAGGATAGCCTAGTTTGTCAATTGACTGATATTTGACTACTGATGGTGGATATGCCAGTGGCCTAAGAAGGAAGGGTAGGTGGGGTGTTCTCTGAAGGTATGTCTACACCAGAAGAGCTAAGTCGACTCTGTTAAGTTGACTTAACAAGGTCAACTTACAGCGTCTACACTAAAAACTTAAATCGACTGCCTGTGTCCACACACGCAGGTGCTATGTCAATGGAGAGCCATGGCTCCCCAAGGGAAGGGAGCCATGGCTCCACCTGGAGACAAGGGAGCCATGGCTCTCCAGCAGAAGGGAGCTGTGTCTCCCCCAGAAGAAGGGAGATGTGGCTACCGGGAAGGGAGCTGTGGATCCCCCCGGGACAAGAATAAGTCGATTTAGGGCAGCTACACTGTCTTTAGGTCGACTTAACGTAGCGACTTAATTGTTAAGTAGACCTAAAGAGTGGTAGTTATTAAGTCGACTTAAGGAACTGCTTAAGTCAACTTAATGAAAACCAGGTGTGGACAAAGCTTTAAGTCGACTTAAGCTTCCTTAAATCAACTTAATTTGCTAGTGTAGACATACCCTATGGTAAGTCAATGGTGAAATGCCAATTGGCTTCAGTTGTGAATGAAAAACCTTTATTTTCTTCCATTTTCAGACTTGCCTTGTAAGACTATCATGTTGGCCTCTAGTGGAGCCACACTGAGATACCTCAAACAGGGCAAAACTCCAAAGAATGTTGCAGGAAGACCCCCAAATACAGGTGTTTTTCTTGCATAAGATATATCAAGCCAACACCAAAACAGCTTCTGATTACCTCACTGGTCATTCAGAAGACAAAAACACAGTTTCCTTAAAGTTATCCAGCCCTTTGGTTTCTACCCAGACGACAAAGTCAAATATGATGGGGATTACTGAAAATTCTATCTATCATAAGTAAAAAACATTCTACCAATCCCAAAAGATCGGACACATTACCAAACAGGTCAGATATTACCCAAATATACACTTAAAGCCAATGTGTATTTTAAAAGGAAAGAATGTGATGTTTAAAATATCATTATACATACACTGATGAAAATAAAGTTCATAAATGAGTTTCAAAGTAGAGATGAAAACTGAATTGTAAGGTGCTTAATTTGCAGTCTTTGGAAATTACCCAAATAGCTTGGTCATCATCAGTCCTTGTTTATAGCTTCTTTGTTAGAAATACATCCCAGAGAAATGAAGACTAAATGATCCATATACGGAGTTCATTCAAATTCTTCCAGGAGAATTAGCAGGGTGAGTCCATGCTGGTTCTGGGATCCCAATCTTGTAATCCAAACTTTCCCTGGTAGAGGTTGAACAGATTTGAGATAAAAAGGATCTATCCTGAAGCTTTCATTATAGTTGAAGCAAATGGGCACTTCCAGGTCACTCCATCACATGGGCTTTGATGAAAGTGAGCTGACAGGGTGATTTTTACACACTGGGTCCTTTCTTAGACAAAACAATTCAGCAATAGCCATTTAAACTATCAAGATCACTCCCAGATATTTCCTGGAGTGGATAATAATAATGCATATTGTCCTTTGAAGTAAAATATTCCTTTTCTAGGCACAGTTACCAGATTAGCTGCATTAGCACAGTTACCAGATTATTTAAATCTCAAAGAGAAATACAGGCAAATATGTTGTTATACCAAATGTTCATCTAGATGTTAATATTACCTTTTGATCTCTTAATCAATAGAACAATAGTAATAGACAAGAAAACAATTTATCTACATTGTTAACCTCTAACAAGATATGTGTAAACAACATCACATAACTGCCAACAATACCTTTGCATATCAAAGCTCTGGTCTAATGATAAGGAATGGCCCTCATTACTATTTTTATTTTCCTTTAAAATGTCTTTAGTGGTTGGATTTGGGTTATTCAGCTTGTAAAATTGCTTAGCCCTTTCTGGCCCAGTGTCACAAAGGGCACAAAGTTTGGATCCATTTCTTCATCTAAACTAAAGTTCAAGGATATTAGGTTCAGGATTTATGCTGGCCCATGGGCCAGCCATTAATTTTTAATCTAAATTTCAACCAAGTTTGGAGATTTTCAATACTGCAGGTTTAGATTATGTAAATCTCTGTATTTTCTTGTAATTTTTGCTAGTGTCCAAACATACTTTATCTGCAAACGCTTTTTCCTTAGCAGGACAAACATCTCCCTTTAGCAACACAACCTTCATTGTATGCAGATGCGCTAAAAAGAGAACAGTACTTTCATCAGCTTTCTTAAGGAGTCATGTGACCACTTTTCAACCTTGCTTTTAATTATTCTTGTTCTAAAAATTGTAGTAACAATCATTAATAATATATTCACTTCTGTTATGATAGAAAATAGAGCAAAGGTCCCGATCTTGGATCACTGCACCACTATACCTGGCCCTTTGGAAAAACATAAAGAAGAGATGCTTACCATTTGCAGGAAAAGGGAGGTCAAGGGAAAATGGTTTAAAACTTGCTCTTTAAGACTATAAGGGAAATCCTACTAAAGACTGAAGGGAGAGATGGGTGTGATGCTGCTTAATAGGTTGCCAACTCAGGCCAAGACAGTAGGCTAGTTCACATTCTTGAGCATCAAAATGCATTACAATGTGATAAGACCAATTCACTTGTATGTTGGCATAATACAGATAAATGAAGACAATACCATCACATTTCCTTTGAAACTTGTTGCATGTTATTATGTTACAATTTACTATATCTATATCTATATAATAGTCCTAGATCAAAGAACGTATCAGCATATAGATAAGAATTTAATCAATGTGTAGAACTACATGAAAACTAATGAAGGATCATTTCTGGCTATTATATTGTTCATGAAAACTAATAAAAGATTGTCTGGATGGTTGTAAATGCTTCATGTATGTCTCTGTAATTCAATTGCCCATTAACCAGAACAGAAGTCTAAGAACTGTAAATGAAAAGCATAATAACTTTAAAGCATGGGTCATTGTGTTCAACAATGGAAAATCTACAGATCCATGCTGTGATGGGAACACATGCCAGACTTCCTTCTGGGGAAGACAACTACAAGAATGTATCCTGGGAACTGACCGTGTATTTATGGACAGATGGATTCTGATGGGGAATTCTGAACATTTGGACAGAGATCCCCAAAATCATTTTGGGTAACCCTGAGAGACTTATGAAAAGCCAGCAGATTACTACACCTCTGCTATCATTTGGACTTAAAACTTCTGATTCACCTGTGATGTATTTTACCAGCTCTCATTTCTTTTTCTTAACTAACAAATCTTCAGTTAATTTACTAGAGAAATTGGCTACAATGTTTTCTTTGGTGTGAGATCAAGAGCACTTTATTTTTGTAAAAAAAAAAAAATGTTGGTACTCAGCCGGATCCAGCCCCAACCCTGGCCAGGGATGTGGGGCTGGTAGGAGCCCAATCTGGCCCCAACCCTGGTCAAGGGTGCAGGGCCAGCCCAATACAGCCCTGAACCCACCCCTGGCTAGGAACCCAGGGTTGCCGGATCCGGATCCAGCCAGGGACCTGGGGCCACTGCCAGTAGTGAAGGAGCCAGGGCCACATCGCTGTGAAAAAAAGGTGCCAGTACTCTATACCTGTGCATACCATCACAAAAAAAGCACTGATCAAGAGTGTCCAATGAGTTGGGGGGAAATGACTAGTTCTTTGGGGCCAGGAGTGATCTAATTTGTGGTGTTTTTTGGTTTTAATAACTTTTCATCACTTAGTCCAGTTTGCCTGCATAGCACAATACAATGGAGAGCCTAAGGAGGACTGTTTGTGATTCCATGGAAATATTAATATAATAATCCAAGAGTACACAATTGTTACTGTTTTAGGCTATGTCTACACTGGCAGTTTAAGTCGACTTCAGGAGGATTAAGTCGACTTAAACAAAGTCACGTCCACACTAGGCTTTCATTAGGTCGACGTAAGAAATTCCTTAAGTCCACTTAATGAAAGCTTAAATCGACTTATGAAGAACCACGGGGTAGGTCGTCTTAAGACTACTTAGGTCAACCTAACCCTTCTTTAGGTCGACCTAAGCCTAGTGTGGATGTTTAAGTCCACTTTGTTAAGTTGAACTAAAGGTAGTTAGGTCGACTTAACAAAGTGGACTTAGTCCATGTCCATGGACACCACTTTGTTAAATTGACTTAAAGTCAACCTTATTAAGTCGACTTAACAAAGTCGACCTGACTTTTTGTAGTGTCGACATAGCCTTAGTGATGTCTAATTATAGAATATACCACCACTTTGGGGTGTCTTCTCTGTTTTCTGACAGTCTGATCCTAGAGTGGCACTCTCATTTGTGAGCTACTCCAGACGCATGACAATGGGCATGAGTTTCCTTTGTAAATGCACAATCGCTTATTTAGAAACACATTGCCTCTGGTCTCCATGCAGTCTAAGACTCTACAGTGTCTTTTATAAAGTGTATCTGCACTGCTTGATGAACCTATTTAACTTATACAAAGCATATCCTTTGCCTGTTGAGATTCTCCTCAGCAAACACTTGAGTTCCCTTATGTGGCATTAGTAACCAGCAATTTTTAAAAATTGAAATTGAAATACTTAATCCCATAAGACCTCCCCATAGAGAGAGTGAGTACTGCAGTAAATTCACAGCCCTGTTAAGAGCCACACATTAGGACAATGTATTTATCCCTGATAGACATAGCTGAAAAGACAGGCTTCTTTTCAGGCAGTCTTTTATCCTGATCCTTGTACATCTCCTGCTTGGTGAACTAAAAGGAATAGACTGAGCTATATGCTAAAATATGCAAATCCTTACCAGTTTGCCATGCTGCCATGCAAAGACCAGCAAGGGGTTATACTAATTGGTGTATAAAAGAGGTTATTTACATGCCTCGTGGGTTTTGTTTTTAAATAGTGATGAAGTGCCTATGATAAATCATTAACTTTGTCTGCAGTAAATATGCTTTGAGGAGTCGAAGTATAAAATAAACGGGAAGTTTTGGGTTGAATTTTGTGTGTGAAGCATTTGTATATTCATATATGTCTGATGTATTCACAAGTGCTCTCAATGTCAAATGGGCCACTGAATCAATCAAACTAGAAGTGTATTTAAAACTAAACTGATATACATTCTTATCTGATTATCCTCTTGCCTTTCCTGCTTCCGGCAATAAATGAAGTGGACCTGAGATTCCACTTTCCTACAGTTATACACTACTTTATATTGTGGAGGATTTTTTGTTTTGAGCTATACTCTGTGGCGCTGCATGAAATTAATGGTCAAAGAGATATGGTGCTGTTAACATGGTCCTTGGCATATAGTCTTTCACTGGAGTCATGCTTACTTGGCAGTTCCCTCCAGGTATGTTTCTTGTGACAGGGTATGGCAAGTCCTGTGGGAGGGGTATAAATATGCATATCATGTCTGATTATGCCAATGTTCTCAGAAACTACCCAGAAGAGTGTACTCTAAATGTCTCTGGAGATGTATCCTTTTCATCATTTGTGCCCATTGACACTGCAGTGATAAGAATTTGGCATTTGAGGCTGATTGTAACCATTGTCCATGATTATAAATGAAGCCTATTCTTTTAGGGCACTGTGCAGTGTCTTTCCTCCAGAATTTCTCCTTGACTAAATGACAGGCCTGACTATTGAATATGTGTGATCCTATTGAATACAGTGGGATTGGTCACAAGAGTAAAGCGAATAGGATTAAGTTCTAATTTTGTATCAGCAACAGAGCCACAGTATCCTTTTTCTCACACATCTACCCAAGCTCCTTTTTCTGTTTGGAAGAAAAAAAAATATATCAAACTGGTTAAGATTTTGACATGTGTATCTTCCACTTAATATGCAGGAGTTCTTTGATGTTACTAACAGAACATCATAAACATGAACCATATAGGTGGATTACTATTCATAAGTTTTTACTCTAGATTCATCGCAAATATCCTTTTCAATATTTTTTTCTCTTTCTCTTTCATTGTCTGTATCAGCAAATGCAGCCTGGTGTATGCAATGTCACCATTATCTCAAATGGAATTAACAGACTTCAGACATGTAACACATTTATAATTGTGCCTAAATTGGTGAGGTTCTGCCAGGCTTGATGGATTTTGTCTAGAACCACATTGACAAGGATAATTAAATTGTTATGCTGTTGAGCTCATGAAGCAGACATGTTTCCTGCAAAGAAGTACCACTTCATTTTTTGATACTCTTATCTATCCTTAAAAGGATGGTCACCCATCTTAATCTTCAAATAATCTATAAAGGTTTCAGATTTTAGGTAATTTCTTTCTCAAATGCAATTTAGTTCAGTAATGTCTTAGGTTCACATAAACCAACATTCAATTAGGATATACCGGAAGAGCAACTTCTTTGGGTTTTTTTCACATTCTATCCACCTGTTTAATGTGCCTGGGAAAAAAAAGTCAAATATATTAACAATAAATTTCCTCAAATTTCTCCTGCCAAGGGTATGTCTACACTTGCACGTTAGGTCGACTTAACACTTAAATTGACCTAAAGAACACCACGTACACGAAAGAGATCAGATAAGGAGTCAAGAAGGGGGAGGAACTAAACTGAGAGTCAGAGTTGAGAGGCATGTTTGGGTGGGTAAATGGAGCAGAAAGGGGCAAGCTTGGGAGAAGAGGAAATGGGCAGAAGATCTATGTCCATTAGAGCACAATCCACTCTGGAGCTTGGAATGGAACCCAAGATTTCTGAGTCTCACCATTCCTCCTGTCAGCAAATATCTGAAATTCACTGACAAAGGGTCCTATCCCCTGCTAATACTGGTCCACATAGAGAATGACTACCTACTTCTGCTACTATTTACTTTGTGAGTTAGAAGTGGAGAAAGATCCGTGTAATGGACCTAAAGGTTCTAATCCTAATGATGAGCAATGTTAATGTCAATATGATGCCACATAATGAAATTTGTGTTTTTTCAGTTTGTTCTTTGAAAACTTGTTCACGATTCATCAACCAAATTCCAGAACACACAAGGCAAGGTCCTATGGACAACAGGTTCCATCACCACAGCATCATCCATCCTGAGCACTGAGTTAAGCAGCAGTCCTATGGACAGAAGTACATGATTATCATAATACATACCTACAAGGGCGCTGAATTAAAGTTGCACAGACAACTGTTCTGGCATTTCCTAACTTTTGAGTGCTTGACTGAAATCTTCATAATGTTCTTGTAATATGTTTGTGTGTGTACATTGTAGCAGGGTTGTTTCCCCCACTCAGGCCCCAAAGGGATTAACTGGGCCTGCACTAGTAGCAGCCAATAAGAGCAGAGGGCTGCAGGTCCAATCAGGGCACAGTAGGCAATATAAAGGTAGGGCTGCAGCTTTTGTTTGAGGCAGTTGGCCTCAGACCTAGGAGGAGACAGGTTGTGCTGTGAGCAGGACTCTGGGAGACAGGACAGCTCACAGGGGCACTGCCTAGCCCAGCCTTGATACAAGGGCTGCAAGTATCTGTGGGAAGGGTATATGGCCCAGGGAACCTGGTAAGACTGAAGACTGAAAGTGAGTGAGGGGGTTGAGGTGGCACTCAGCTGAGTGCATAGGGTCCCTGAGTTGGAGCCCAGAGAAGTGGGTGGGCCTCGGTCCCAAATGCCTCCCCTAGACTGACAGTGGTTGGGAGACCATTGGAAGTGGTGCAAACTGCTGGCCACTGATACAAGTGGGCCAACCGGAGTTGAACTATACCCCAGAAGAGGAGAAGAACTGAAGGCTCAGTTGGAGGGCTGAGGACTTGCCAGGGACTGCAAGAAAGTGGTAAATGGACTAGCACTGGACACTAATGCAAAGTGGACCAGATGGGACTTAACTGTATGCTAGAAGGGGTAGACTTCAAGAGGACTTAGCTGGAGGGCTATGGTCCTAAAACAGACTCAAGACTGGAGTTTGGCATGAGAGAGGTGAAGAAGAGACCACCTGATGGCAGATCACTCAAGTAATTCCCTGTAATATTGCCAGGAGGTGCCAGTCAGGTGGGTCCCCTGATCTGAATGCCTACATACATCATATAGATTTAAGAGACTCTGGGTATAGATTTTTTTTTATTACTTTTTGGAATAAAAGCATAGGAAGTGAGGTGCATCATTTTTGTTAAAAAAAATGTTCTGGTTATTCATTGCCAGTATAAAATAATAATAAGGTGTTTTGAGGTGTATCTAACTATAAAAACATATTTCTATTGTCTTTGAAGGTAATCATCTTTACTTGGAAGGCAGTCAGCTTTATTTTTCCCTTTCAACACCCCCCTGAAGTAAGTGGTATCTCACAGTAATACATGCTTTATTTTGTATCTTATTGCAGAAACAAGCACCATATTTTGTGAAGAGAATAAAAACATGTACATCTACACTGGAGTCTCCATTAAGTTGACTTAACAAGGTCAACTTTAAGTTGATTTAAAATCGATCTTGTTAAGTCAACTTAGAGTCCACACTGAAAACTCCTGTCGACTGCCAGCATCCAGACTGTCAGTTGCTAGGTTGATGGAGGAGTGGTGCATTTTGGGTAGCTGTCCCACATTGCACTGGGGCTTGGAGGCCAATTAGGTCGACTTAAGGGCATTCCCCATCTATACTGCCTTAAGTCAATTTAATAAGATCAACTTAAGCATTCAGTTGACCTTCAGAGGTGGTATTATAAAGTTGACCTAAGAAAGCACTTAAGTCGACTTAATAAGCACCCAATGTGGATGCAGTGGTCTTTAGGTCAACTTAACCACCCTTAAGTCAACCTAAGGCTCCAGTGTGGACATACTCAACATGCTTTTCATTTGCGCTTCTACATTTGAAATATAAAGAAACTGAAACAAATTTTATTTGACAAAAAAAAGTCTTTTCAGCTAAGAACCCTCAAATGTTACCATGAGGGATCTCACTGATGAATTTCAGGAATATCTTACAATTTCACATTCACTGCACCATGATGTTCTGCTGGACATTATGTAGGTTGGGCAAATACACTCTGCTACTGTGCTCCATCTTCAAGTGTCTGATGAAAGCTCATGTGATCAATAAATTTGTTAGTCTTTAAAAGTGCCACAAAACTCCTTGTTTGTTTTACTGTGGTCAGCTATTCAACTTTGACTGTTTTAATCACAGTTCAACATGTTGTACCCTGACTCAATAGCTGAATTGTTTTTGCCCATAGAATTCACTTAAATCAAACTTGACTCGGTTTATCATATAATATTTTTAATAGCAATGAGATAATAGAGGTGTTTGAGCATAAAATTTCCATTAAACTATTTTCTTTATTGATACTTGACTATGGGCCATTCACAACTACTTCTCTCAGTTGCTGAGAGACTATTTTAGCTCAGACATTCAGTTCTATTTCTTCTACTGGAGCAGTGACCAAAAGAAGATAAAAATCTAGACTTTGGAGTAAATTTTATAACAGTGATAATATTTATTTTGGTTCTCAAAACTGAGATGACTTAATGTGGTTTGCCATGTACTAACCCTGCATCTCCACCGAAAACTAAACACAGTAAATGTATATAAACTTAATTTCCAGTACTGTTTCCACATACCTTACTTAATAGAGTATGCCTCAGTTGCTTAAAGACAAGTTCCAGGAAGGGTGACTAATTCAAATAAAATACTTCTAAATTGCTTGAAATTACATGCTAGTTTGAATTTCATATTCTACATATATTTTCATTTGCCCTGATTTTCTTCCACTTTCACTGACTGTAAATTGATTTACAGTCATTTAAAACTAGCAGAAGTGAGATGAGAATAAGACCAACTGAATGTTAAGGGTTGAAATGACTTCTATGTCCTAAGGATTATTTTTTTAGTGGCTTTGGAAATAGAAATTCTGTACTAGACAGTTATCTGGGATGGCTCCTAGCTGCAAAGTTTGGAATCAGAGCTAAACACTCTTTTATCCAGGGCTTTTGCCTGAGCCGCTATTTACTTTTAATACTATCTCAATAAGACTAACTGTCTTGATTTCTAATGTTATGGAATTCAAGCCTGGTCACAAACTTTGAATTGTCTTATGAGATATATTACATGTTTCAAAAAATCTTCTTAAAAGTAATTTTGGGGACTGATATTTGTCTGACTGGACCAGTGAAGTAACTATATTTGCACTGGAGTAAGAACTACTTAAATGAGATCAGAATTGGTCCCATAGTCTATTTCTATTTACAGTCCTTCTAACAATGTTTTTAATTCCTGTGATCCTATTTCTAAAAGTCAGGTTAAATTGTAGTATAACCCATTCTTGGTTTTATATTGCACTTTCATGAGAATTACTCCATTTGAGCTCTAACGTACTTAGAAATTTCCAACCTTTCCTCTGGCATTATTTGAATATAATGCATTTTTCAATGTTGAGCAAATCCTACATTGTTCCATGTATCCTTCTCAACAGCCCTTTATACTTTATAACCACAAACACATTATATTTTGTTGTATCAATGCTGGTTGCTTCCTTGTAATATATTTTTATTAGTGGTACGAAAGCTTTGAAGTTAGGAATACAGGTACAGTGGGAATACATATGCATAAAAAATACAGAGAAATCTATCTAGTGCTAAGAAATTGCTTATCTGGAAAAGTCATGCACCGTATGTCAGATACGCTTCTCCTCCATCTATTTTCTTTTCCCACAGCACTAATCATTCAGGGCAGGAAATATTATATTGTTAGGGAAAAGGGAATAGTAAATTTATTACATCCTAGATCTTTTTTAAAAATCATAGTGTGGCCATAAAATCTGTAGAATAAGCAATGATCATTTGCCCATTGGACTTAGCTGAGGGAGAGAGACTTGTAGATGTAGGCCAATGCCAATTTTTAGCACGGTGTCCTACATGTTCCATTTTAGACGATTCAGGGGCCTGATTTTTTTCAGAAACACTGAACACCCACAATCAATAAAGACTCTGGGAGCTGTGGATGCTCAGCATCTCTAACATCAGGACAACATTTTTTTTTTTTTAAAGCTGGGAATCCAAAATTCAGAGGCTACTTATGAAAATTTTGGCCTTAGTGTTATCTTTTACTTCGGTAATTTTTTTCCCCCCTGTAATGCTAGTGTCTTGCCCAGCTGTTGAATTTGTACCAGCTGTCCAGTAATATTGCTATAAGCTAGGAACTCCCATACCGCCACTTTCAAGACACATTTGCAATAGATTTCTCATCAGTTGAAACTGTTTAAAGGCCCAGAAGACTCTGAAGAGGACTATTCACCTTCTAGATGAAAATAATTTGTGGGACCTGTGGCTATGTCTACACTTGCACTTTTAAGTCGACTTTAATTAAGTCGACTTAACTAAGTCGACTTAAAGTCAACTTAGTTAAGTCGACTTAGTGTGTCTACACTTAAAATTAAAGTCGACTTAAAGGGGAACTTACAAAGTCGACCTAGAGCGTCCACAACCATTGTATCCTTAATGGCTCATCAGTTTACTCCCTGGAACCATATCACCTGGCAAATTCCTAAACATTAAGGAGACAAAGGTTGTTCACACCCTCCGTCTAAGAAATTTCTCCAGAAGGACACAAGTTAAAGTATGGATATAACATCAAATTCTTAACTTCTAATCCAAATAGAATTCCTAGACATAAACTATATAATCATTCCCAGCAAATGACTACCTTTCTATTGATACCAAACATGACATAGTTCCTATGGATTATAGCATTTATGAGATATCCATAGAAAATAATATCATAAATGCTTCTCTAAATCCAGACAGTGTCACACTGTGCCCACATGCCCTGCCCTTTGGGGGGCATGCCAGGCTCTCCCTGTACCCCCCGGCAGGGAGGGCATTGGTGTAGTCCTTTAGAAAGTCGAATTAAGCCTTAGGTCGAATAGAAAGGTGGTTTAATAAAGTCGACTTAATTTTCCTTAAGTCGACTTAAGCAAGCTGCTTAAGTCGACTTAAGCAAAGTGTAGTGTAGATGTAGGGCATATTAAGTCGACTTAAGCCAAGCTTAAGTCGACTTAATTTACAAGTGTAGACGCACCCTGTGTGAGTAGTATTTAAAATAGAGGGAAGCTGGTTCATTTTGATTTTACTTCTCATTCAAATAATACAATGCTTCTTCAGGGATGAAGAATCGGTCAATAATTGCTGGTGGGTGGAATTTGCATCATACAAATTCTTGATGTTGCTACATCTCCAGTACCTACTTTTTTTTAAAAATGCTTATCCAAAGTTTAAGGTGGATACAATATTTTTTTTAAAAACATACAGAATGGTAACTGAGCCCAAAGTCTAACCGTTCCATCTCCTTGCCAAACCAGGATTGGTTTTTTGTACATTTTTCCACTGCTTTGTTCAATTTAATTTAAATAATCTTTATGTGCTCGGCTTCAGCTCTTAATCAGTGCCTTCCTCCAATCCTTGTGAGCCTGAAGGTATGTCAACACATAGCTATCTTTATGTCAGTAGTTCTGATTTCAAAGTAACTATCATACACTTAAAGTTAAGCACACACTTAAGTCTTTGCTGAATTATGGCCTATGCCAGGAACTCTTTCTCTGACCCAAATCCACCAATACTATATTCCTTGCATGTTTTCCAAACACATTTTTGCCCATTCATTTTTGCACTTAATTGTAAATGACAAACATGTTAAAAAAAAATTGAAATCTATCCACAGACAATCTACAAATAAAGTAGAGAAATCTGCCATTAACTATGTATTGTAAAATATTTGCCAAGCTCTCTCAGTAGGTTAAAGCACAGCTACTTTACTTGTCTATAAGATTCGGAGAGATCATTTCAGACAGAGCAAGGCTGCTTTCAATTATCAACTTTAGAAGCTATAAAGGGAGCCTTTTAATTTATCTACTAACTTATGGGCACTATAATATTGTTTCTTTTTTGGAATATGTTTGTAACAATGATAGTATATAAAGCAGCTAACTTTCTAAACTTGAGGGCTCTTTTCCCCATATTTTTATTTCTTTAAATTTCCGAATCATTTCTGACCGAACAGCTCAGAAGTTGCTTTGCTTTTACAGAGGAGGAGTCACTTTTCAATTTCATTTTTCCTTCCTTTGTTCTGGGATTGAACCACTGAGGTGCCAGTCAAGATTCTGTGCAGAATGTGGTTCTGTTTCCTGGCTTGAACCTTAGTCATTTAGATGGATAGAAAGTGACTCTTTCCTGTGCTATGGTGAAAAGCACACAATGAAGTGAGAAAGAAAGGTTGCAAAGGTGGCTAGTCCACCTCTGCACTGGACCTTCCCCCAACATAAATTAGCACAGTGTAAATGTAACCTTTAGGTGGGCTAGAGTTTACCACACTTTGCCTTTCTCCAGTGCCACATAGAAAATGTAACCCAATTCCTAAGTAGAAGCAGCTGGAGACCCAGGATTTACTCTCCAAGGACTCACAACAAAGATTGTTCAGAGCAGATGAAAACAAAAAGTAATGAGTTTTATTAAGCATTAACTTTATAACTCATATGATAAAGGAAACAAAATAATGACTACTATATAAATCTATAACAAGATGTGGCTAATTTTGTGAACTCACATTTACTATTTCACAACACATATAAACAAGAAAAAAAAAGAATTTAAACAGAGCAGCCCCTCAGAAACACTATCAACTCAAGTGTCCCAAAGTTCTGGTGGAGTTCACTTGGCTCTCAGTGATAGTCTCTGTATGCTAAGCTCAAAGGCTTGAGTCGGAAGAAGCAGCTCCTTGGCTGCCTCTACACTGGTAAATTAAGTCGACTTAAGCTTGGCTTAAGTCGACTTAATTTGCCCTGCGTCTACACTACACTTTGCTTAAGTCGATTTAATGAAAATTAAGTCAACTTTATTAAGCCACCTTTCTACTCGACCTAAGGCTTAATTCGAATTTTTAAAGTTGAATTAAGCCAGTGTAGCCCTGGGGTAGCCCTAAATCGACTTAGGCCTACCCCAGGACTACACCAATGCCCTCCCTGCTGGGGGGGGGGGGCACAGGGGGAGCCTGGCATGCCCCAAAGGGCAGGGCAGAGCCCTGTGTGATGCTGTCTGGATTTAGGGAAGCATTTATGATATTATTTTCAATGGATATCTCATAAATGCTATAATCCATAGGAGCTATGTCATGTTTGGTATCAATAGAAAGGTAGTAATTTGCTGGGAATGATTATACAGTTTATGTCTAGGAATTCTATTTCAATTAGAAGTTAGGAATATGTTGTTCTTTCTATACTTTAACTTACTTTATTTTATTGAAATGGCTGAGAGAGGTGGGTGTGTTAAACCATTGTGTCCTTAATGTTTAGGAATTTTCCAGCTACAATGGTCCCAGGGAGTGATCTGATGAGCCATTAAGGACATAAGGAATACAAGCTCCTCTCAATTCCACCACCCTGGCTGCTGGCTCTCAGGCATCTGATCACAGCAGCAAACAGCAGGGGACCCTGTGGAGCATGCTCAAAGCTGCCTCGCCACATACCAGAAACTTCTGGCTCTAAGCAGCCAAGTCTGCCTAGCAACACTGACCCAACAGATCTCTTAAAGAGAAACTCTTCATTTAGGCTTATGGGTTACATAAACAGCTGCCAGGGATCAGCATGGCATAGAGAAACCCAGGAAATACCTATATTCCTTTCAACCACTGGCCACATGGATGGGGAGTGGCATATGAATCGATATGCTGGGAGGATGCTTTATGTATCATTAAGACAACTTTAAAGGTCATTCCAGTGGCCAGGGATCATAGAAGAGCAGTTTGTAGATCAGCTACTTTCCATTTTCCCTGAATAAACCCCGGGTTGTGACTGTATGCTACTCAGTGGTTATTCCGTTCCAGATAGCTGGCTAAAATGGATTAAACTCCTTAAAGGCTGCTTTTGCCAAAGCAAAACAATAGAATGCTTAGTAATTCTGATATGGGAATGTGTATACCATAGCCAAGGAAAATATATAAATCTATATTTTTATCAACTGTAATTTATGCTCATTTTACACAGGTGCAAATTACTCCACAGAATGCAAGGCAGTGGAGAACATAAGAGCTGACATACAGGATCAGTCCAGTTTCCTGTCTCTGTCAGTGGCCTGTACCAGAGGTTCAGGGGAAGTGTACAGAACAGTGCAATTAGGGAGTGATCCACACCTGTCTTTGACTCCCAGCTCCTGGAAGCCAGATATTTGTGGTAAGCCCAGGAATAGGCTTGTGTCCCTAGCCATCTTAACTAATAGCTAGTACTGGAGTTATCCTACATGAACTTATCTACTTTTTTAAAACCCAATTGTACTTTTGGTAATCATAACATCCTAGGGTAATGAGTTCCACAGATTAACTGCATGTTGCATGAAAATGTATTTGTTATTCTTCATATTAAACTTGCTGCCTATTAATTTCATTGGGTGATCCCTTAGTTTTTGTATTGTGTGAAAGAGTAAGCAGCACTAATATATGGATCTTTTCCACATCATTCATGATTTTATAGCCCTGTATCATAAATCTCCTTTGTCTTTTCTCAACTGAACAGCCCTGATCTATTTAGTCTGTCCTCAGACAAAAGCCAGTCCATGCTCTGAATCATTTTTGTTGCCCTTTTCTGAACCTTTCCCAGTCTTACTATACCCTTTTTGAGAGAACCACAACTGGACTCTGTAATATTTCTCATGGGCACACCTGCCTTTATAAAGTGACATTATGATATTTTCCATCTTGTTTTTTTTATCATTTTCCTAATAGTTCCTAGCATACTGTGGGCCTTTTTGACCTCTGCAGGATTGGGCCTGAAAAGACAGTAGAACACAAATCTCCAGGGCAGAATTTGCCTCAGGGAATAAGACTGGAAATATAAGCTATGTCAGAAAAGACATCTTTACCCTACCAGTGTTCCCAAGTATTCAACTCCAAATGTTCCCAAGAAACCTCCTAGTCTAGAATTGTCTCATTTCTATTCTGATTTCCTTCTGGATGCTTGTAATATGTGGAGATTAATTTTAAACTAATATAAAACTTTTTCAAATACAGCAGAGTTAAATGATCAATTAGGTTAGCAAGAGTGGAAGTTTAATATAACATTGCAGTTTGAAAAGAACCAAACTGATCCTCATTAAAATTTAGAGATGAAAGTTGGAGAGAAAAGATTAAAAAAAAATTGAGTGTCCCCTAAGGTTCTCTGATTTTTTTTTTTATTTTAAAATGCAGCAGTGTAAGGAAAATTCATTTAGTAGATAATAAATGAGGGATCAAAGAGCAAAAACCACCGTCCAGACATAGTGTGATTAAAAGAACATCAAGAATGTTATGCTCTCCTTATCATGGGAGGGGAGAGCAATATTCCCATAAGACCTAAACTTGAGCTGAGCAGCTTCAGGGTGGGAAACAATTTGGGGCTTTAGTTGGAAAAGTATAAGAGCAGTGGGGTTTTAGCCTGAGAAGCCACGATGCCTGTGCTCCTGTTATATCTAAACCAGATTTGCTGGCAGCTTTTAAGCATTGTGCTCAGGAATTAAGCAGTGCTGTTGTCATGTGGAAGGAGTAAACGCTGTATACAGAACAAAATTAACAGCTTTAAAAGGGTAATTACATTCCTTTCTCCAGTTAGCAATACAAACATTCAGTCCAAAAAGGGCAGAAAGTTTGGGGGAGACAAACATTTGTAATGTTGTTTGGTATCAAAGAACAGGAAGTACAGTTGGACCAAATAAGCATTATACTGGAGATTTGCCAGGACTGGGGAGAGGATAAAGAAAAAACCCTAAATGGATTGCCACTGAGCTTCCACTGGTACTAATGCAGCCTGTAAAGAGTTGAGGTTCCTTGATGCAGCTGTGAATTCTTTCCATCATCACCAAAGCACTGATTCCTAATTGTCATGAAGAAAGGCACTGCAAAGCAGAGTTCTACAGTATAGGTTTGGAGGAGTTTCCTTGGTGGTTTCTTCATAGTCACCTTTACAATGGAGCCACAACAGTTCTGCTGCATTTAAGGTCTTCCACATTCATTTCTTTCTTTTGCCCTTTTACATTATTTGGCATCAAATTCCTTTCACAGTATTTTTTTAGACAGAAAATCTTGGTTTTTTGGAAACCTTTCCATTTGTAGATTTCCAGAGTAAAATGATATCTGATTAAAAGACAGGTGTCATTTCATTCCACCTTCAAAGGCAGCTGGCAACTGATCAAACTGCAAATACACAATGGAAAAAACACTTTTATTATTTGCTGATTGCCATCATTGATATGAAAGAAAAGGTTATATTATCAAAGACCTTAAAACCGAAGCCAAACATGTAGGCTATGTCTACACTTGCAAGTTAGATCGACTTAAGGAGGCTTAAGTCGATCTAACTTAGTCCCTGTCCATTGTAGGCTTTCATTAAGTCAACTTAACAAATGTATTACGTCGACTTAATGAAAGCTTAGATCGACTTATTAAGAACTGCCGGTTAGGTCGACCTAACCCTTAACTCGACTCCTTAGGTCGACCTAAGCACAGTGTGGATGCTTAAGTCTACTTTATTAGGTCAACCTAAGGGCAGTTAGGTCGACTTACTAAGTCCCCTTCAGGGAAACCATTTTGTTAAGTCGACCTAATAAGGTCAACTTTAGGTTGACTTAACTTTTTGTAGTGTAGACATAGCCATAATGCATAGGCTGAGATGGTTGTGTGTGTGCTGTCTACATATATATGATAAGTGATCCATGCATGACAACATTTTCTTCATCATGCCTAGATATTGTAAGAATGTAACTTGGATGATAAATGTTGATAGGCCTTACAGGACAACTGAGGCTTTCCAACTAGGCCGATCATTACACAATAGACTTCTAGCCTTGCTAACTCTGCTGCCACTTTGCATCTTTTGTCCTTTGAAAATGCCACCAGCATCTCTGAGACATTTATTACCTCAGAGCAGCGATTGCTCCTACTGCTTAGTGCAATCCATCATCTTGGAATTCTGGATCTGATCCACCAGTTGCCACCCAGCTGCTGCCTCTGCCTTGAAGTTGCCACAGGTTTCCACTGTCCAGAACAGAAGAGATCAGCAGTATTGAGGAGTCTTGGCACAGTCCTCACCACTAGAGAGGCATTGCTAGCAGCAGTTAGGAGCCTTTTTTCCCCCTCTCTCCCATAGCTCTGTCCAGGCTCCTTTACTTAACTGTACCTGGTGGCAATCTCAGTCAGGGTAATCCCCAGGCACATTCAGTGTCAGTGTCCTGTCCTTGTAGTTCCCAACAAGTACAATTGTAATTGTGTTGTCCCAAAACTCAAAATTGGCCTGAATTTTAACCAAAATGGTTCCATCACACGGTACTCCTCTCACCGCTGGAGTGCTTCCTTTTGTACACGTCTGGGAATGAGCTCTGCCAGCCTGATACCCTTTACTGTGGGTGCTCACTCTATCACTCTTTCGATGTCACTCTCCCAAGATTAGACTGCTCCCACTTTGTGGCTTAGTCCTTTGGTCAGATGACTGTAGTTTTGCACTTCGGGGGTTGGGGGGGGGGAGAGAAGAAGAGGTGCATGTGTCAAAGTGTCTTGGGACCCACTGTCCCAGACAATGTTCTCTTTCACTCTCCCTTAATGCTGACACTTCCTCAGTAGATGGTGGGTGAACCCAGACATGTCCTCTACACTGGGTTCCTGCTCAGGGACCCCACAACAAGCAGTCAAGGCCTGCACAGTCATAAACCAAAAATGGAACCAAAATTTTGTCAAGGGATGGGCAAAGGGAAAGTGTGACAGGAGGTGCTCTTTCTATCTTAGGTCCCTTTATCATAGTAACTGAATGCCTCACAATCTGTAATGTATTATGAAATAGGGAAGTATTGTTATCTGCAATATATAGATCAGGAACTGAGAATCAGTCTAGATTCACAAAGGTTTTTTAGTTGCCTAACTCCCACTCAAATCAATCCTCTGGCCTTGTGGAAAGACCAGCTTGGCCAATGGGAATTAGGTGCCAAAGCTCCTTTGTGAATCTGGCCCTGAGTGATTTGTCCAGGGGAAATTGTGGAAGAAGAAGGAATTAAACCTTGGTCCCAGACTAATACCCAAACCACTGGACCATCCTTACACTCCAAGGAAGGCATAGAACATCTCATCTTTGGGGTCTTGGTCCAGATCCAGACTACCCTGGTATCAAACTAAACCTACCCTGCTGATGACTTTTTGATGTACTCTCTGAAATGATTAAGAAGTTGTGATCTCCTAGAGATGTATCCAGCACACTAAAAACTGCCCTCACAAACCTCTTGACCTCCTCCATAGAGAAACTAAGGGACTGAATGGGAATGCAGACAGCTACAATAGTCCTCCTTGACTTGTCCCATCCAAGCTGATTGTGACATCCATCACTGGAATAAGATGGAGAAGTTTATAAAGCTGCTGTGACTACTGTCCCTATTCTTTAGATTAAGAGAAGATTTTAGTCTCCCATGTTGTTATGTTTGCAAGATCAGGAGCACTATATTCACTGAAAAAGAATTCAAAAAGAATCTGTCAACAATACTTAGTACATTATTCCTTGAAATAATGGATGAATGTACAAGAAACAACTTGAAAAATGGTAGTAGTTATTGTTGCATATATTTCAGAAAAAACAGTAAATTATTACTTACAGAGATACTGGATCTCATAGTTATTTCTATAGAGCCTCTCCAAACAATATGTAGAAATTGAATAAGTTAAAACTCTCAATTTCTTTGACATGTACAGACTTTTCTATGAAAGTTGTCCTACAGTGTTAATATAAAACATGCTTTGCTGTTTAACCTGGTTGTCACCACAGTCTGCAATATTAATCTCAGCAATATGTCAAAAGACTGCCTCTCATACATATGATTTATAATTTTCCTAAAACAAGAGTCCTTTTAGCAAATTATTGAGCAAATCTTCAAAGTCTTCTTTCATAATTTATATGCACTCCCAGTGGATGATTTGTTAAAATTTTGGCCATCATCCATTCCCGAACAACATTTAGGTCACCACTAATGAAAAACAGGATTAATATAAATTCTCCACAGACTTTTTAATCTAAAATGGACAATATACCAGATACATTTATGGCTGACCTGCAAACAAAAATATGTAATTTGACATTAAGAACAACCGATAGATCAGAAAACTGTAGAGTAGCAAATGTGGAACCAATTTTTTTAAAAGTTGCAAGAGATGAGCAGGGAAATTACATAGAAAGAAGGCTTATTTCAATATCAGGTACATTGCTTGACACTATTAGTAAAAACAGAATAATCAAATACCTTGAGGAACACAGTAATACAGTACATAGCAAGACAGAATGGCTTCTGTAAACAGAAGTCATTCCTCTCAAAGCTGTTAGCATTTTTCAAGTACTTCAGCAAAATAATAAATATAGAAGAAGTAATAGATATAATTTATTTGGACTGAAAACCCCATCTAAAACCTTCACAAAGAAAACCTAATTAGCCACAAGGCTAAATGTCTTAGTATATCATGTATTAGAAACTGGCTAAGAAACAGATAAAGGAGAAGGATAAATGGACAATATTCAACTTGGTGAAAGGTTAACAATGGAGCACCCTGAGGTTCAGTGTCTGGAGTGATCTAGAAAAAGGCATGAAGAGTGCAGCAGTAAAATTTGCATATTACACACATTATTTATCTTAGTTAAAACTAGAGAAGACTGAAGAATTTCAAAGGGCTCTATCAAAGCTATGTGAATCAACAACTTAATAGCAGATGAAATTCAGTCATTGACACAAAGTAGAGTATATCGGAAGATATAATTTGATCTGTTCACATACATTGCTTGGTTCCATGATTGCTGTCATAATTCATGAAAAATACCTGGTCAGCATGGCCAACCATGTACAGTGCCAGTCACTCTATCTTAAAACATATATAGTGGAAATAGAAATGGTTCAACGTGGGCCACAAAAATGATATGCAATATGAAAATTTCTGCATGTAGAATGGATTAAAAGTTTTAGACTTTTAAAGTTAGAAAGTGTTATATTCATGGCATACACAAAC
>ML685797.1:1788083-1798257 GCA_007922175.1 Pelusios castaneus
CAGGCAAGTCACCATACGGTTCTCCCGGTCATCACAAACCCAGCTATCTATGTTTCTAATGATCGAATCTCCCATTACTAATTACGATCATTTCTAATGATCGAATCTCCCATTACTAACACCTGCAACATAAGTGCTTTAGTTCTTAGAATTCACAATGATAACACATAAGAATCTGAAAACAGAGAGAAAAAACAGGCTGTTCCCCTAGACTGAGTCACAGTTCTCCCCCATCTTGCTTCAAGCTGAGTTTTCGCCACATTGACTCTAATTTCACAATTTGCCAGAGTGCCTATTAGTCTGCAACCAGAACCAGGTAACTTCTTCTCCCAATACCCTCTTAAAGTGAGAGTTTACAATACCAACACATTCTTCAGTACAGCACAGAGAGCAAAGAAATAGAAAAAGACACAGTACAGGTATAGAAAATAACTAATGGCATAGAAAAGGTGAATCATACATTGTTAGGGTTCCTCTACAATTGCAGTTGTACCCAGATATGTGTGCATTGTTTTATCATAATTCCCCTTATAGTGTCCACATCAGAAACCTTTGGCACATTCCAAGAACAGTCTCGTATGCAAAAACTAGCCTGCATGAGGGCATGTACATACCTCTGCTGTGGCATGGCCCTGAACACATTCAGCAGTGCAGTGTGTATCTGTACTAGAGATGTGAACTAGTTTGCAATTATTAATAGTCCTCCAGGGATATTCCAGCAATGCATTAATCACTTTACTGCAGATCTCTCTCCCCCCTGACCCCATTACCAGTAGTAATAGAGCTGTGTGCTGAGCTGTTAATATCAATCCTTGCAGGAATTCTGTTGACCAGCACTGGTGATCATGGAACATGAAAAGTTTTAGGAGATTTCACACTGGCTGAAGGAAACAAGCATTCACCAAACTCTGTGCCAGTGTGGCAAAGTGGAGGGTGGTAATCCCCTTCCCCGCCTTGGCTACCCCTCACCAAAGGGGCTGAGCTGCAGTGAGGCACATCCAAGGCACCTTGACTGACGGGTTAATGGGAAGCAGCTGGCCACACTAAGCAGATGTCTCAAAAAATGTGTATACTGATCCCCTTGCAGATGGAGGAGGAAACAGGAAGAGGAAATACTTGCCTAGCTGCCCAAATAGGGATAAAGTTAGATCAATATGCTGTTGGGAAGGCGAAGGTCTGGCTTAAGTAGAGAGAACCCACAGTAAGTCTGCCTGTGGTAACCAGTGGTAGGGAAAGAACCCTGAGCTCCCAAGGGTCCCACGAAAGCCCAGAGGAGCAGTGGGCTGGAAGTGGTCCAGACTTAGAACTGCTAGAAAGAAGGGTCTGTGTACTGCAGTGTAAATGAAGACATATCAGTGGTTAAAAAAGCTCAAGGAGTGAGGACTTGTCTGTTAGGCTATGTCTACACTTGAAAAGTTAGGTTGACTTTATGAAGTTGACTTAATAAGGTCCACTTTAAGTCAACTTAAAGTGGACCTTATTAAGTTGACTTAACAAAAGTTGACTTAACTTTTCAACAAGTGTAGAAGTGGCTCCTTTTTGGCCTTATTAAGTTGACTTAACGTTTTAAATCAAATTAAAAAGGTCCAACTAGGCACTACTTCATGTCTCCACTGACTTAAGTCAACTTAATAAAGTCGATTTAAGCCCTAGTTCGAATTAAAACTAGGTGTTATTTATTCAAACTAACTTTTCCTTAATTCAACTTAAGGAGCAGCTTAAGTAGAATTAAGGAAAGCCCAGTGTAGATGCAGAGTAAATTAAGTCAACTTAAGCCTCCTTAAGTCAACTTAATTCGTAAGTGTGGATGCACCCTTAAAGAGGGGAGGAAAAGCTGGACCCCTGAGGAGGAGCCAGTGAACCTGATTAGAGCCAGGGACACATGAAGCATCTCAGGCTCCTGTGCTAGAAGGTGAAAGACTCGAACAGTTGTTCTAGCAGGGGACTTAGCACATGTCATTCTACAATGAGTTGGACCAGGTGCTCACCAGGAATGTGACTACAAGTTCTAAGGTGATTCACAATCCCTTCCCCAACTCTGCCAAGTTCACTGTATGCCAGGACACCAATGAAAGCAGGGTGAGGAGGCAGCATGGACACTGGAGAAATTCCTGGAGGAAGACGGCCCAGAGGACAATGAGCATGTGATTTTGCAGCTTTACCCAGCAAACCAAGTTGAGGAAGCCCGTTGAGGAGCCAGGGCTACTGCAGGAACCAGAATCTGTTTCTGGTATGTTTTACAACAGCACCTCACCCATCCTGACAATACCTTCTCTTGCTTCCATATTACATGCCCCTGCCCAGCCCCTCTCCACCACAATGCATCCCCACTCCACCTAGAAATGGTCCTGGTGCAACATTTGCCTGCAAATCAATGATTTTATTGAAATCCAATGAATCATTGCAAGTATTTATCAAAGATTATTAATGAGCAGTTGCTGTGCCTGAGTCTTTGTGTGGCCTGATCTATTGGTTACTTATTATCTAGAGTTCCCCAATTAACATAATGTGTTTTGGCAGAGTTCTGTAGCCTCAAGATCAGTCACTGTATTGGTGTTAGTTTCAGGGTGAGGATCCTGGTGTGTGCAGGGCAGATGATAAAAAACTAAAAGATGACCCACTGAATGCGTAATAGTTTTATTATTAGCACATTCAGTAATATTGTAATCAATACAACATAGCAAAGTACGATAAGGTGATACAGAGTGTCCAGCACTCGCATGCTCACATCATCTATTGCGGAGCATCCTGAAGTAGGTGAGATAACCCACAAATAGTCTATGTCTTGGCAGGTGCCAGGAAATCTCACTGGGGGGACAATGGGTAAACACCAGTTTTTATAACAGACTACCCTAATACCCTTTATACCACTGCATAGGTAATAGGTATTTCCACCCCCTTTCTTTATCTAGACTTCCTCATCCTACTAATATTGGGGATCTTGTCTCCCTTAGGATACCAGGTCATTTACCACAAGCTTATTATCATACATATAAATTGGTTACAGTGACATTACACTGGTCAGAGGTGTGCACAAGGCAAGGCAAACAGGCACACGTCCCTCCAATAATTGTCAGGGGTGCATGCAGAACTTCTCCAACTTTGGGGCTGGACCGGGGCTGGGATCAGGGGAGAAGGGAAGGACAATTCCAGCCAAGGCTGGGAGGGTACAGGGAGAAAGAAGAGCATGAAAACTCCTCCCAGAACTGCAGGCAGGGGGCAGGACACAGAACATGCCCTCCTCCCCTCGCTACCCTCCCCCCCACATGAGGTAGCAAGATTCTCAGCCCATGACTAAAATTTCTTTAAAAGTATGGTGCCATGGAAAGGAAGACGATTCCAACTCTTTCCATGCCCTCTGCGCAAGCTCTTTGCACAACTCTATGAAGCTATACGTCCTCATTCTTCATTTCTGCTGCCACTGATCATCATCCCAGGTTTCCAATATGATGTGATACCACCACTCAGTGATGGTTCTCCAGGAACAGAAAGGATGGTCCACCTGACATTCAGCACATCTGGTCCTTTGAAGCACAGTACATTTATACTCTCTCTGGATCAGCTGTCTTCAACATTTCAATTTTTCTGGACCCATTACTTCCAGAATCTGATACTGTACCACATGAACATTTATCCAGTGAGGCCAAAAAGAAGCAGAACCATAGAATCATGCATTCATTCTATATCTCCAGTGAAGTTTGGCAGAAGGGCAAGAAAACCAGTAGTTGCTGTCACCACATGTATAAACAAAATAGTTCTCAGTGTGACTCTTGTTATGCATAAGACTGTAGGATACGGCTCCTGAAATGGTAGTGCTATCATCACTATCAAAAAGGCTGGGGCAGTGTTGGAGAGGGCATATGGCAGTGTACATTGTTTACCCCTGACCAACTTGGAAAAGATGGACAATCAGTGTTGGTACTGGCTAACAGTGCATGGCCAATTACCCATGGTATCACACAAGTGTAGACAAAGTTTTACTAATTATTTTCTTATAGTACAAGAATAAGGGCCAGCTCCTCCTGGTGTGATATAACCGGGTCAGCAAAGCAGTGTTTCCACTCTTGTCATTTTATTGTGAGTCATGATATTTCATGCTTTTCTTATACCCAGAAACCTGGAACCATGTAAACTGGGACAATTACAGCTTTCATTTTTAAAAAGTAAGTTTCCAGTCCTCATGATTGCAGAGAAAAGCTGAAAAATGTGAACCAGAAAAGCTTAAAAATCAGAGGGCAAACGCAAATAACCCAAAATTTATTGTTTTACAATCTTTTATGAGTTTTAAGTCATTTTGATTATTTCTGGTACCTCACTCAAGCTTTTTTGAATGCTTGGGGTTGTCAACACTGGCCAAGGCAGCTGGTGAAAACATAAAGACTCAACAAAACTTACTAATAAAATAAATCATTACTCACATGGATAATTTTATTTACAAATAATATAAAGGAAATTCTGACATTTAAAAAATGAAAAAAAAAAATCAGAATGAGTAGTTGAAATTTCCAAAAAAAGAAAATTCTGAAAAAAAAATTTGGGAATACATGTTTCAATAATGCTAAATAATTTGATTTTGACAGTGCTGACAAGTTTCAATTTGATAAGCTAAAATGTTTAATTTCAATAATGTCAAAATATGATATAAAATATTAAATATATATAAAAAATTAAGACTGTAATATAATAGCTGTAAAGGTTGAACAAAATGAAATGATAACATTGAAACAGAATGTTTTGCCTTTGTTGAAAAGAAGTGAGAAAGTCAAAATGAATTGTTTCAAAATCAATGAGGTCCTATTAAATGTTTTGATTTTAACATGGAGAAGTGTTCCATTTAAATATTTTTGACCAGATGTAGTATGAACAAAGACTATGTCGCTGGAGAGAGAGAGAGACAGAGAGAGACAGAGAGAGAGAGACTTCATGGTTTCTAATGAACAGAGACATTTTGTGTTGCCCTAGTAATATGATTTTCTACATTATCTTGCCATAAGAAAACAATGTATGTTATTTTTGTGAGACTCCATAGAAAATATTAGATTTTATAGGTATTTTCCTGTTAGTACAATCAGCTCTCACTGTGTGATTTATAAAAACAAATAAAAAAATCTTTTAAAATACAAGCATTCTATTTTCTGCTGTTATAAATAATGCAGCTTTTACTGTTGTGAAATTGTCAGGGAAATTTCATAAACCTGGCTCTGAATTTAGTTAACATTGCTGCAGAAATTAGCCCTAAGGTGCTGTATATTTGTGGAGCCCTGATAGTAGTCTGAATGTAAATGTAATATAAGCTTCTCTTCCCCCAGCTGTTTCCTTTAACCATCAGATGTGATGTCAGTAATGAGAAGAGATTTCAGATGAGAACTACCATTATTTGTCACAGAAGAATAGGCAAAAGCACGATGAAAAATCTCACCACTAACATGCCAGGAAATGTTTTATTTTATAGACTTGTTTTATATTCAGTCAAATTAATATGCTTCTGTTCCAACCTTATGTGTGCAAAGATTTCAGCTGTGATGACTAGCTAAATTTCTAAAGGAGGCTTGTTTTCTATGTTCTTTTACTTGCACAGGAATTGCCCTACTGGAGCAGACAATGATCCATCAAGTCCAGTATCCTGTCTCTGGCAATGCAAAATGCCAAATGCTTTAGAGTGCAAGGAACCCTATATTGGACAATTATAAAATAACTTGACCACAAGGAAATGGTTGGGCAGCCACAACCAAGCACAATTCACGGTAGCTGCTATAAACGATTTATTGGCTCACCAGGTGATGGCAAGATGAGGGAAATAGGACATGGCATAAAACCATCTCGCATGTCCTCTAACTCCATCAGTTGCCTTCCCGCCTACCTCTTGCAGGGGTTTTAAGAATTAAAATCTGTGCTCTTTTACATATTTGGAATTACAGAGTAGAAGGTAATATATACAATACCCTGATCCCTGAATAGTTTCCTTACTGGATTGAACACTGTCCTTGTCCATGGGAAAAAGGGATAAAACCCCTGAAAAATAAGCAGGTACTCCATTTGAGTAAAAAAAGGATCTCCCCTTTTCTTCACAGTCTGTAAAATATGCTGCCTACCTTCAAAGTGGAGTAGCTGGATAGTTACAAGTTGGGATGGAAGTCATTCCTTGCACCTGTGCTTGGTGCCTGAAGGGCCTTAATATTTTAAACTTTCCCCCCCCTTTTTATATGTATATCTAGTCATTTGAGGATCTATTTGAGGGGAAAAGGCTCACTGTAATCGGATTTTACACTCCTTTAGGGGGACCTAGGAACCACATATCGCGTTAGCAACTTTATTCTCATTATTTTAATATTAATTCCTCACGTGGGTGGCTGTTTGCAGATGTGTCTGTCATTTTTTGTGCTGATTCAGATGCTGCTCCCTTTTGCTCCACTGAAGTTTTGAAACATGTCAACACCCTCAGTGAGTTACTCTTAGGAAAATAGCAAGGACTTTTTGAATTTTGAAAACTTACCGTCCATAACTGTGCTCAAGTTTTAAGGTAATTTCTTTTTTGACCCTTGCTGGCTGGATCACTGGGTTTTGCAGATTCTGCTGTCTTGACAGCTTCCTGGTTTGTTTCCATTCTTTGAGAAAAGTGGATTGTTATATCAGATTTAACAAGTCTGCCTTAGTTCCCTAGAAGAAGATTCCACAGAGATTTAGCAAGCTATTTCTGTAGTTTGATCGATTTGGGGACAAAAAATTACCAAAAAATGAGGACCTTAAAAAGATTCAGCCAGGAGCTCACAAAGACAGTGTTTAACTGCAGTGCTGTATCATATAACCTCTCAACTATAGTTATTCTTGCACCAACTCAAGTGTGTTACTTAGGAATAAATCAAGACTAGCTTCTTCTCTCGTGCGCTGCAGATGGACTTTGCCTAAAAGAAACATTTAAAGGTTCTGCCTTTCAAGGGACTATTCTAAACCTTGTACTCTCTGATGTTTCACTGGTGTATGTGCAGGTAGTTGAAGTTACCTTGGTCCCTCCTAGTCTCTCTTTATGCCAGTGATAGTCTTGTCTCCTGTGAACTGTAATACTTTGTGCTAAGTTTGGTTGCTGGATTTGATGTGTGGATCCCAAGTGGAGCTGATGACCTGTGATATATGGAAGATTACATGATCTGGTGGCCCCTTTGGGTACGTCCACACTGGAGCCTTAGATCAACTTAAGGACGATTAAGTCAACCTGCAGACTGCTGCGTCCATATTTGGCGCTTATTAAGTCGACTTAAGCGCTTCCTTAGGTCGACTTAATAACACCACCTCTTAAGGTCGACCTAAGGCTTAAGTTCACCTTATTAAGTTGACTTTAGCCAGTGTAGACAGGGAATAGCTGACATAGTTGATCTGTAGACAGGGAATAGTCGACATAATTGGCCTCTGGGCTCCCTTGCAGAGTTCCTGGCCACTGCTCCGTCAACCTAGCACCTGCCAGTGTGAACGTAGAGCTTTAGAGTCTCTAAGTCGACTTAACAAGGTCGACTTTAAGTCGACTTAAAGTCAACCTTGGTTAAGTCAACTTAACAGAGCCTCCAGTATAGACGTACCCTTTGGGCCTTAAACTCTCATTGCTGTTTTGTTATATTTAGTTCTCTTCTCAGATCTCCCTCAACACCGAGCACTCTATATTCTTTTCCAGGCCTGGAGGCTAGAAGTCTACCTCAGCTAGCATATTTGTCCACCTGTGATTTCTATACAAACAAGATTTTACTGTATAGTTCTCTCTGCTCAGATACTTTATCTCATAACATTCCAGCATTTGCACTTCTATGACCCAATTCTCTGTTTGAGAACTGATAGACAGTTATACCCAACCTCATTAATTTTCATCATTTTACCACGTTTCAGTAATGTCAATCATGGTAGGATCCTCTTCCATTACCTGGTTTTCTAGTTCAGTTGTATTTGTTGTTTGGGCTGAATTACTAGGAAAGTTTAAGTGAATTTCAGAGTTGAGTCTAAAATAATCTAACATACACCTTTTTATGGCCCCTAAGTATATAAGATACAGTAATTTACACTCCTTTATACATCATTTATGAGTTTTTCACCTGTATCTGAAATAGTCAAAACGGTCTAACTTATACGTTTATGTAAAGTCTTCCTTCCCCTTTAAGAGGCTTCAGAGAACAGGATATCTCTAAATAACCTAGACCCAGAATGGAAAAGGGAGACCTTGAAGACAAGGCATTACTTCATATGTTCTGGCGTCACTGGCTGATACCCAGAGAGAGCGAGATCTTCATAAATCTCAGGGAATCTGCAGGTTCAGAGATGGCATGCTGTGTTGGGTTGCTGGTGTGTGTGTGTGAGACACTGTATTCCCAACTCAATGGAATACCTTGGGGAATATGCAGCAGAAAAATTGATGGGAAGTGGTGATCATCAGAGTCCAGCGGAGGGCAACGAAAATTATTAGGGGGCACATGACTTACGAGGAGAGACTGAAGGAACTAGGTTTATTAGTCTATAGAAAAGAAGTCTGAGGGGGGATTTGATAGCAACCTTCAACTACTTGAAGGGGTGCTCCAAAGAGGAGGGAACTAGGGTGTTCTTGGTAGTAACAGAGGACAGAACAAGGAGCAATGGTTTCATGTTACAGCTGGGGAGGTTGAGGTTGGATATTAGGAAAAACTTTCTTACTAGGAGGGTGGTGAAGCATTGGAATGGGTTACCTAGGGAGGTGGTGGAATCTCCATCTTTGGAGATATTTAAGGTCTGGTTAGACAAAACCCTGGCTGGGATGATTTAGTGAGGGTGGTCCTGCTTTTAGCAGAGGGTTGTACTCGATGACCTCATGAGGTCCCTTCCAGCCCTAAGATTCTATGTCCTTTGATCTCCAAAGCCACGTTTTCCTAAGAAGATGCTATTTTTTTTCCTTAAAATTGGACTAATTTTCATTGTTAGAGGCCCATTATAAGTGAAGTGTGGGAGTTTTATAGAAAATCAGTCCTGTATTTGTCTTTATAGTAAAAGGGGAAGAAATCATGAAGTTCCATTACAAGTATTTTACACATCACTAGTATACATAAGTATATTGTGTGCAGTAAAGTAGTCATAGTCTTATCTACTTTTCCTACACTATTGTAATAACAAGTATTTTGCTTTTATTACTATTCTTTTATTTGGTCATCTCAAATAAATTTGCAGATATCACTTATTTCTAGTAGCATGCTACATTTAATATATTTTAGCACTTTAAAAAACATAATTACTCCAAAGGAAATATAGTCATGGTGAACTTTATTTACTGGGCTGGGCAAGGTAGTTTATAATAAAAGTTATTAAATTGCGTAGTGTTTGCTATGGTAATTCTAGCTAAAGTTAGATGTAATGCAAACATTGCAAGCTTCCTTCAAACTGTAAGCATGCCAAGGAACCTTAATCTTCCTCTGCCAACTGGGAACTATATTGAGCTTTCCACATTAATTCCATCTGTGACCTACCTAAACCAGGTTTTAATCTTGGTGAATACATCCAGTAACATACTAAGTCATTACAACATTTTAGATAAACACATATTCTATGTCTATTCAGAATATTATATATACTATGTTAATACAAAATATATATGTATGGAAAATATTAACTCAGATTTTAAATCATTAATGAATTCTCACATTTGAATACATTAATTAAATCTAATAAGCTATAAATTTTTAAGAGGCTTAAATAGTCCTGTCAGTTTTATAGATTTTACAATTACTGAAACAGTTGCTACTAGCAACAGTTCTCATTTAAAGCCATAACAAGCTTCTCAGAAATGTTTAGTAACTAAATTCAACTGAAATTCCATCATAAAGCCTTGGATCACTAATATAGCTAGCCAGTATGGTACTTACTAAATCTCTTTTCAGTACAAATAAGCTATTCATAATTTGAATTTGAAAAACAGTCATGTTTACATAACAAATAGTATAGCAGTTCAATATTTGGCCTTACAATGGGAATGCACTGATCTGAAGATGACGAGACTGCTTATATTATATTCAACAACATGTAGCCCAGGGTCCAGAGTGCTTCAGCAGCAGCAGTGAGAACTACAAGTTCTGGACTACAAACTGTGGCATTTTGGGAGAACTTCCTGGCTCCTGTCAGGAAGCATCTCCTACCCTCCTCCAGCAGGGAGTGTCTGCATGGACTGAAGCTG